>JAAAYG020036155.1:9445-48954 GCA_009936455.2 Tomocerus minor
AGGCTGAAGGAGACATGCATATTCTACAATCCCACATGCAAAAATACATAACTAGCTATTAGAGTGAGTGAGTGAGTCGTGTGTATGTAGAAATATGTGAGAGAAAGGAGCGTGCTTCTTTGCTGTTCCTGTATTATGTGCAGAGAGAGAGAGAGAGAGAGAGAGAGAGCAGTGTACACATGAGAATTAAGTGGAGTTGACGTGGGGGAAGCGAGTGGGAATAGCCAAGTCAGAGCAGAGGTCACTCAAGCTTTTTACGATTGATGGCACAGATAAAGAACAGAAAATAATGTCGAAAAACGAGCGAGCATATAGTTGCAATAACCCAACCTTTCCCTGCCTGACTGCCTTACCTGCATAGGATTACTCTGTCCTTCCCTCCACGGCTACACCACCACCTTACACATACACTCTGCATTGCTTTCTCTCGGTACACACCCTCAAATATTATATGTATTACATCCTTAACAACTTTCTATACTCATACAATTTAACACTTTTTCATATACATACAAAATAGCAAACTTACATTTCAAAATTGACAAATAATCATTCAAAATACTCTGCAACTGGTAGCAATAAGGAAATCAACACACTATTTTTTAGTTTTAACATCATTTGTACAACACTTATCACACATGGCCGAAAAATTACTAAATAGGAAAGCATCTTCACTTTAGCTACTTTAAAATACTTTTGATGTGTAGTTAGCAAACAAATACTAAACCCTAGAGGAATACAAGGAAGGATTTATTTTGAATATGAACATAAGTTCTGGAGGGAGAGTTAGCAAAAGGAAATACTTTTATTTGCAAAAAAAGCATTTTACAATTTACAGGATGAGCATACAAAATATTATGTAGGTACATTTTCCATTTCCTGATTTAATTCCATATGGAAATTACGACTAGGACATGATTAATACCTCACTCTAACATACTACAGGTCACCGATTTTCCCTTTTGTTAGTGATTAGTAATTGCGCCAATTCGCATAAAAATGAATTTAGGGATATATTTCAAACGTTCTTAACTCTCTTTTACTAAAACTGTTTTTAAGACTGGAATTTTTTCATAGAAAATTCTAGGGGTGAGGTAAAAATGAAAATAGGAAAAACATAGTAATGTATTTGTATAGGATTGTAAATGATAGCCAACAATTGTATTAGGCACTAAATAAAAATGTGTGTTATTTGTGAGTTCATCTGTTGATATTAGGATGATGTGGTTGATAGTAGGGATAGTATGTGTTTGATAACTTTCGGATGTCCCTGTAAGTGTACATGTGTAAATACCTAAAGAGTGCACAACAGAGAGAGAGAGAGAGAGTAGGAGGAGGACAGAGCGGATATTTTGTCTTTTGGACGATTATAGCTCGGCGAAGTTTGCCAAGTGATGGGCTCCGTTTTCGCGTGTCTTTCATAGCGACAGAACGGAAAACATTGCACTGTGTGTGCTATACTTGCCGTTCCTAGTCTGGAGCTATATAGACAGGGAATTATTATATGGAGAGAAAGGGAGTACCTAGTTACACATGGTGTAATGGCTGTGAAGAAACTTGGTATAAATGTTGTAGGGCTACTAGTACTAGGAGGAATGTATAGAGAGAAAGTAGGAGTACCTGTGCTGCATGCACACTGACTCAAATGAAAGACAATGCGGCAGTTGGTTTTTCCTTGCTTTACTTTCCCCGACTACTACGTCCTCCCTATATCCATTACATGATCCTCATCTAAATAGCATAGCCCCACATAGGAAAATCAAGGAAAGCTTTAAGCCTGAGCTATATTATGCTAGGATATAGAACATAAGTGCACTATGTACATATATCTCTGCATAACAAACTCATATAGCTGCAAAATCTCTTTCTCTAACGCCAACTTGTACTCTGCTACTTCGTTACGTCTACTTAGGTATTTATAGTCAATGTACAGTGATGCTATACACTATTCCAAACACTTAATGGCTATATCTACTTATAATAATATAATATGACAAACTCAAAGCAATGCTAACCACCATCATAGCATAGCATGCATATAGCATGAGACAAATTATATAACTCTAAATCTACTAGCAGATGCACAAACTAAAATTAAATATGCAATTTAATGTAATGCACTCACTCGTGTCTATTTACAGCCTACTTGTATGTACTGCACTAGTTACATCATTATTCACTCCTTTCTTTACATTACAACACTGTACTTACTCATTATCATTCTATTTCTACTATAAAGATCACCACAGAGTATTATTAATATTTTAATCATTGTCACACTAATAACTAAAACTATTATATTCATACCAATAAGAAATTTAAACAATTAATTTATCAGTCATATGCAATACATCCGAGCCCGTGAATTATTTATATTAAAAGTATTTAATGCCAAAACAGGTTCAAAACAGATCAAAAAATTCTTCGAAGATGTTTCCTATCATACTAATTACTAAAGGAGAGGCAGAATATTTTATTAAGAACTTCTACAATAAGAAAAGGAGGAAACGTGAGTGATTTGTAAGAAATGTAAATGATTTCATAAGAAATTCGGCAAAAATCAACCAATTTATATTGACAGAAATCTTGTTTGATGTCTAAATTAGAAGGAATACGTTATGGAGTTATTTGAGGGGAGTATTTTTGAGATGATCCCGTTATGTCAATAGTCAATATGATAGGATTGAGAGATTTCGTTTTGGAAAAATACTGGGAGGATCTTTAAAATTCCAAATACCCTGTAGATAAGTAAGTTAAAGGTTGTGTAGCATTAGCGTATAAGGGAATAAAGCACCTACGCTAGACTAACTAAATCCAATCCAATCCACAATTGTTCACATAAGATTTACATAGTGCTTTCGTATGTTAGAACAGCGGTGCATGCTTATCCATTTCTGTTTGAACAAGAAAGAGAGAGAGAGAGATGCGAAAAGAAAGGAAGAAAGAGAAGAAAGTCTGCAGAAAGGAAAATGACAGAAGAGCTGTAGTATTTGAATTTACGAGCTGATTAGATATACGACTACTTCAGGGACAATAATATGATATATAATATTAGCATTTACATTTTCCATAGCCACGGATAAGTAAGTATGATGATACTCTATATTGAGACTATAGTAAATTATATACAATTTATGCGCTATATACTTACTTCCTAGGACAAAAGCTAAATTCAAAGAACAAACATAACAGGCAAATCAAGGATGGAGAATATAAAGTGCAAAAAAAAATCCTTCACAGACAAATCAACAAATAGGCAGAAAGAAAGAGATCTCGTTTGACTTGACTTGACATTGAGAATAAGGTGTGTACGTAGTTTTCAACGAAATTCCGCGCTTTGTGACACAGAAATGACACGGGGGCATTAGTAAAAGAGAGAAAAAAGGGTTATCTACTCCTTTTGGGAATGTATGTACACACACATCCTTCGTGGCATGTCATATTCTGTAAGGTAGCAATATGCAGGACAGCACTAACTACTAAGTCTAAAAATATGTATTATTTGGCGGAGAAAAGGCAGGAGAAAGCACCACATTGACAATTCATATTCACTGCGCAGATTTTCTTCCCCCTCGTCCTAAACTAGTGCACCTTAACTTAACTTACTTTAAACGAAACATAAAACAAAGAGCATTGTCATGACATGCCATGGCACTGCTCTCTCTCTACACATGCAAACCGATGTACATATACATTCACAATTTATACAGAGTGCGACATTTTACCGTCAACCTAGAAACTTTCCCCGTGTATGTGCGGGCAATTCACTTTTCTCCTTTCTAAAACTGCATCCAAATAAACCATAAAAAATTTCCAAATCTATTCTACATTAAAATCCCCGTGTACCTTTAACATTCCCAAATTCTAAACCAAGCAAAAATCAAAAGGAAATCCCTATTCAGTAACAATCCATATTTTTCTATTCTGCTGGACTTAAGTATGCCTAAAATTATTTTCCCTCTTCTTTATACACAATTAAAATAAATTGCTGGACCACAAATAAGCTTTTACTAAATTCAAAGCCAAAAGATTGCAAAAATGTGAGTGAAAATTGTTTGTATTGAGTATTTAGGGGAAAATAAGAGAAATTGGAATTCTAGGTGATATTTTAAGTGACAGACTGTGTATATCTAAATAGGGAGGGTTGGTTGAGGTGAAGGCAGGGACAGTGTTGTAGGATAAGTGGAATATGTAGTAGTAGGTTAGGTATGCACAACGGAGTAATAGTCTGAGTTGGCTGTCAGTTGTTTGGTTCCTTGCTTACAGACACGCATATCAATTCAGTCCAGACGAAAAAATGCAGTATGGGAAAGGGAAGAGCTGGGATAAGAAACTTCATCGATCAAATCACGTGGGACGTGTCTCCAAGTCCTTCTCCTCATATCATTTCCCATAATACTCTCCACGCTCACCCAAATAACTTCAATCCAGTCCAATTTATCTATCTGCCTTAGATAACCTTTTCAAAAATTAAATTCCAATGGCCTGTCATCCATTACCCACTCCCTCCTGTCTCATTTCTTATCACATAGTTACACATAGAGCACCCGGCTAACGGGAACTACGTCAAAAATCCTTTCACTAATTGAATATTAACATTATCCCCCCTAAGGATCCTTTCCATGCCATTTACATTAAAACGCTAGCCTACTCTTTTCATGTTCAACTTTTCGCAGGACTCTTTTTATAACCCAAGAAATATTTATCCGATTTTATAATTAGCGTATTTTCGATAATTTTCAACATTTAATATTTAATATTTTTAGAAAACAGAGAAGACATCCATGCGAAATTGTCCAAAATGTAGATAATTTTCCTAGTATTACTATTGTTCTTGACAGTACAACGGTCACTAGCTAGTATTTTAGATTGCGAATTTTTGTTCTATTTTCTTTGCAGATTGTAATTTGTAATGAATTAAAAGTCTACATTTTTGGGAAAAGTGAGGAGAGGTTTCCGTCGGTTCGGTCCTAAATGTTCGAAATATTATTTTTGGAAGTTTTGTCAGCATGGAATGGGGTCTTAACGGCACATGCATTAAAACAATGACAAGGGCATAGCACGGCACAAATAAAATCCTGTCTACCCTGCTGTGCAATTTCTGAGGAGGATTTTTTTAATTTTTAAACGACAGCTGCCTACACATTGAAAAAAAATCCTTTCAATCATGACATACACTGCTAAACACGACAGGATATTTTTACGATTAAATAACAACATTAATTAAGCAATGTCTCTATACTAAAAGAGCAATAGTAAAAAATAATGGTGAAATGTTTTGAATGCATAGCCTAAAGCTTAAAGCTGCTATTATAGCTAATTTATTTATTTCCTTCTGTTGTAATTTGGTTTGTAAATGTACATGAGTTGGCTCAAGGCTGTGACATCATACATAATTATTATAGCATACACAGAACTCCTTTTCAGTTGCTAAATATTCCAAGAATATATAAGGTGTAAGTTTAAAGAAAGTGTAGAATAGAGCAAAGCTATTATGAATATTATGTGTATGTATTGCACAATGTTTGAAAAGCTTTTTGGCTTCTATTTCTTAATTTCGGTTGTGTGAGGTGAGATTATTTGCCAACAGGAGAGAGTTTAGAGTATATTGGACTGGATTGGGTGTAATTTGAGTTGACGTGACACGATATAGAGAAAGGAGAAATAGAAACAGCCCACGAAACAAAACCTCAGAACGTGTATGTACATAGAACAGTAGCTGTAGCTGTAGCTTCCTTCTGTTTTAAATAAACATTCAACTTGTCGATCTTTGTATTGAGGAGAAATATAAGTTTATAAACATTTTCTGTCATTCGAAACGGAAAATGGAGTGAATAGAGTAGAAAGGGAGCCGATATTTGCCACTATTCAACTCACGGTCGGTAAACGCCCGCAAACCGCAGTCTATTAGCAGTCAATTCTATATTATTATTCCCGTCTGTCTATATATTAACAATGAGAGGCACAGTATATATATATATATATGGAGCAAACCAATCATGATACATTACATGCACAAGAGAGAAAAGGCTACAGCTAAACTTATGCTTCTCTTTTCACTCACGCCATCGGGAAATTTATCCGGAATATTATGTGCTTTACACTATTATACTGTTAGCTCAGTCACTCAGTGGAGTTGACTCAGCCTTTTCCTCTAAATCTTGACGTGGCTCAATAAATACACTCTATAATATATTCTTCACTCACTCACATACAACAACAGAGCCTCATACACAAAAACTAACTAATACTAAGAGCTTTAAGCCAGCTAATATTACGACCTATCTACTTTTCTATTATTTAACTAGCTACAAACAAAATGGAGCTACGCAGACACAGATATTTTTAGCTGGGGAAATGCATGTACAAACTCAATAGGAACTTTCCCTCGCCGAATTCTCAAGTGCACTAAAACACTCAGCGAGCACCGTACATACTCCTTCACCTATATCTACAATTACATCTAAAACCCTTTAAAAAAACTCACATTAACCATATCCTACCCTTATACATACATCCCTGTGTGGCTCAGCATTATAATATTTATTTAGCATAATAAAACACGGCTAGACTCTTAGCCTTTCATCCCCTTTCGGCTTTTACCACTTCAATCACCTTCAGCCCAATGAACATCATAGCATTAAACACACTTCAATTCAACATCCTTTACAAATAATGGCAATGTCACACGCATGCACTAATATTGGGCTACTAAATATTGTAAATAGTAGCAATTAGCACTCTTTCACAATGAAACAGTAGATACATAGGGAAAAGAATGAGATTATTGGATAAGAAGTTACACAGCTACTGTATAATCCACTAGGATATATAATATTAATTTTTATTACACCAGAAGTGATGCTTCCTGGTTTATTCAATCAATACTTTACTATAAAAGGTGATACTAGTGATGGGCTAGTAAAAAACACATTCCTGAGCATAATTTACCGAAAATAAATAATTCGCAGAACGTTATTTGGCGACAATCTTTGAGGATGCATTAGCCTTGAGAATACATACTTACTGCAATCTATTTATGAATAAGTCGTGATGTTTACATTTTTGTAGTAAAACAGTAGCTGACAGTAGCAAAGGAGCTTTTGTTGAAATATTTAGCAATGCATAACATCATAAGCGTGTGTAAGCGGTGGGGAATCGAAGTAGAAATTGAGTAAATAATTTAGGAAGCACATTTGGCATTATTCATATCTGTAGTTAAAGGGCAAAGCATTGAAAGGCTAAATTATAGGCAGCACATTTTTGTGAGCAAAGGAAATGTACAGAAAGGAGTCATTGATGCATTTGGTTTTTGGTATGGTAAACGGTAGAGGAGAGACTGTTCTTTGTTGACGGTTGGCTAATTGTAGGCTTTGTTAGGTTAAGAGTTCAATTTAGAATTTGAAAAGGGGTTTGTAGGTGAAACAATGAAGCTAGTGTATATAGAAAGTAGTATAACATATAAAAAGTGCATTGTATATAAATATATTTAGTATATAAAAGGAGATATAGAAGTAATTTGGTAGTAATAGATGCATGGCCCTGTAAGTAGCAATGATCTTATTAATAATAACAAATGGACAAGACAGCATGTGTGCATAGAGAGCCTTGTTTGGGATTTGTGAAAAAGGAAATGAAGAGTAACTAGAGGAGAATAGGAGTTGATTCTGTTGTAGTTGTTGTAAGTACTGCATTCAAGAGTGGCGTATTGTGTTCTATGTATAGAATGCCTAATTGTACGTATAACTAGTGTCAAAGTGTAGGACAAGGAGCTATATGACTCCTCTCTTTCTCTCTACAAACAAAGAGAGAGAAAGAGAGAGAGAGAGGGAATTTATAGAGATATACATGCATAGATTCTATTTTCTATATTGATATAGATTAAAGAGAGAAACTATTAGAGCAAGTGTAGTAGAGTAGGTAAATAGTATTTAGTATAGAAATCCAATGCACTATTTTGAAAGGTAAAAGCAAGGCGGTAGCAGCAGCTAGAAGATATAGACACACATCACAGGGTGGTTGTGTATAAGTGTAGTAGGAGCTAGCGTACAATATGTAGTGTAGTAGAGTAGCATTTAATCAATAACTGTAACAGAGACACGGAAAAAATGTTCGGAAGTTTCCGTACCATCGTCGTGGCCCGAGTCCATTGACGATTTCCTACTGTGACTCTGACTGTGAGCTTGCTGAACTTGGATATGTAGCACGCTTTCGCAACAAAAATAAAAATACATCCACATACAGTCAAAACTCGGTAGAAAATACTTAAGTACGTAAACTGTACATACATATTCAAATATACATACAAAATACAATACAAAAGTACAAATGGATAGATTTTTAAAGAGAACAGAGAGAGAGAGAGAGAGAGAGAGAATAATAAGAAGAAAAAGGGATTCACAGAGAAAGTAACTTTCAACATCCAACAATCATAAAAAGAAAGTAAAGAGGAGATTAACAACATTAACATAATGGAACGTTAAGAGTTTAAGTGGGTGTAAGTAGGAGAGAAAATCCTCTTTTCTAAGACACCCTTTTAAAAGGAACTGACAACAGGATTCGCCGACAATGCCCAATTGCCAACTGATCAAAGGAAAGGACTAATAATACACAACTCTAAGTAAATAGGATTCCAAGAAGAAGGGAAATAACAGAAATAGAAGTGGGGAGGTGACATGACGTGACATGGCAGGTGAGACATGTCACTATACTTAATACTCAACAATCCCATTCAAATTCCGTTGTATTTTTACGATTACTTTCAGAGACAGCATATATACATATATGTATACATAGATATACATAGATTCACGATAACTCAAGTCTGTAAATAGTTACCGTAGCCTTGCGTCACCACACACCGTCAGTGACTAAAGCAAAAGAGAGAAAGAGACAGGACAGAGTTTAAGAATGGCAAGCACAACTACAAGGATTCAAAGGAACCAACGAATAGATTAATATTGACTTCAGATAAGGATCAAATAGAATTTTAAATCCCATAGGGAAATATTGACGTGTCTGCATCAACATTACCAGAACTGCAGTTTGGATATTAAGGCTACTCAATAAAAACGTTATGTCAATACCGTTCCCACTCCATTCTTGAATTATTTAACAGACACGTCAAATTTGAGCAAAGGCTCAATGAAAATATGCCAAAATAAACATTAATAATTTCTTAAAATATAATCCGTAGCCTTTAGTTTTTGAGGATTTTTCTCAGAATTCTTTAAAAATAGAAAATTAAATTTGAGACTATAAAAAGTGGCGGATTTGAAAATAGAATACTTCCAATTATCATTTTATTTCATTTTAGTGGGAATTCATAGCTATTACAGTTTTTTTCTATCAGAAAAGAAAAAAAAATCAGCATTGTCAAAAAATTTCTTAAATTTTGATAAAAGTGAGTATGAATTTGAGTAGCCCTATTATGAGGTGTTGAGAGAATGGGTAAAGTAAGATAAGGGCATGGTAGGTTAGGTATAGGGAATACGCTACGGTACTTGACTGTACAGTATACATTGAGAATGAGATGACAGACTGAGAAGAGAAGAAGAATGAGTAATTTGAGTATTAAAAATTCAATGGATTTACACACTGGATAACAGTACAGTTATTAGCAGCGTACTTTTTATGCAGAGGCAACTCAATCGGAGGTAGCATATTCTTTTCAGGTAAAAATCCAGGCTCCAGATACCTCTCTGTCTCCTTCGACACTCGGCTACCATTATGACCGTTCATCTCACTGATGATGAATGAAGCACGACATGCCGCATTAAAAAACACAAATAGAGCAAACATTCATTAGCCATTGGCCTATCATATCCATTCCATTAATCTTATACAAACCATCTCACTACATCTACGTCAAAAATACTACGACTACGATTTATTTACATTCAACAACTCTATATAATCAAAATGCAAACAATGCCAATTCCAATCCACTGACTACTACCTACGGTTACATTTCTAACACACAATAAATATACATAAACAAACCTTAGTGTATACATTTATGTACACATAAAGTAAATAAAGTAGTTAACTACATTAAACAACTCTATACACGAAATGTATAGCACTAAGAGAGAAAAAAACTTTTGTCTATCTAAATTCTACATTGATAGTTGAAAGGAGGTAAGAAGAATAATAGAAATAACTGTATTTTTCCATCAGCTCATCCTATCATTATATCTATTTACTCCCTATAAGGTTCATTAACCTCCTTCTAAACATAACATTATTAGTATCAACGGAAAAGGTGACTGAGAGAGAGAGAACATTTTTGCAATATTTATTCGGCTCAACCATTATTAGTCTAATTGAAACAAAGCTACAGAGTATATTCAACTCACAGCAGTCAATAGTCCAACGGAGACTACTTACACAGAACAGCTACATAAATAACTGTCCTAGTATAAAGAATGCAGGATATGGAGCACGGTAGAATAAAAAAACGATTCGAATTCCACTAAACACCGACGTAGGATCTACATTACTAATAGACTCACCCCAAAAAAAACCATGAGACTAATTTACAAGAAGTTAGTCTAATCCCGTTTACATGCTATATATCTATCTAAAAGAGACACATGAAATCATAGGAATGTAATTCTAGAGAAGAGAGATGAGGTTGGTAGTTGATACGCATTGAAATTAACGGGGAAATCCATAAACAGCTAAGAATAGATCTTATTTTAGAGAGAGAAAATTCAGAAGAAGCATCCAAAGGAATAATCCCCAAGAAATAAGCATTAAAAATAGAAAGTGTGAGAAATCCGAGGATCTCTCTAGTAGTTAATCTATAATTTATTCTGCGAAAAGATTTAGAGTCGTAAGAGAGTCAAATGACATGCAGAGGTTTGAAATTGTAGGATATTGAGAGGGAGAGTGTAGGAAAGGATCTGTGGCACGTCATATAACTAACCATGGCACACAGATAAAGTAATAATAGCCACATGTGGTGTCGTTCGATGCAAAAACGGTTATAGTTACTCCTGCTCTATAGAGAAAAGTCACTCTTTGTGCACAGCACATCTGAATCGATAAAGAAAGTCAAGAGAAAGTCAATATGGAGAAAGTTGGAGATGCTCAGAGTCTATTTATACCCACTAGAGAGTCGGCAGAGTCTGTAGTAGAGTACTAATACCTACGTAATGTAGTAAAGTAACAGGCAAAATGAAACCAGAAGAAGAAGAAGAAGGACTCGAGCACAAACTTAGACTTACTTACTTAGTGAGCAGATACTTAACAATGCTTAGCTCTTAAACTCCTAGCTAACTACTCGATATACTGTAGTAAAACTTGTCTAATCTCCTCCGAATCTTTGTTGCTCCTGTCAGGGAAAAGGAAACAAATCAGGTGAATGAAATTAGAGAGGGAAAGGTGACATAAGGAGCTAGGTAATTCAAGCAAAGCTCCACACACACACACAAGATCACAAGATATACCCAAAAAACCTCTTTCTACACTACTCCACACAATAAATATCTAAAAGATAAGATTGACAACTCAAAAAACTCTAGCTTTAATAACATTTCAACAGAAGAACTACAATATTGCAATACATTCCAAGACACAGGAGCTGAAGAAGAAGATTTCTGAAATATTATTATAAGTGTGATCTATTATAGTGTAGTAAAAAATATATGCAATAATAATGTATATATATATATATAGTTATATGTATATGTATGTGTATATATGAGTATATTATGGATATGACGATGTATTTATAAGGTAAGAGAAGAGTTATTAATAGCTAAAAGGACTAAGTTGATTCAGTCTAGAGAGAAAAGAGACAGAAGAGGCAGGTGTCAGTGACAGACAGCGATAGCGACAGCAAGTCAGCGTCAGCGACAAGATAAAGACAACTGAGAGCGAGGTGGATGAGCAGAGAAAGTAAGAGATAGAAAAGATAATGCGATGAGATGAGATTTGCAATCTGCAGATGAGATTCTTTGATTCCTCTCTTTATCTCTATCTACTAGCAGTGAGTCTCTAGTCCAATGTTTATAATAAAGATAATAATAAAAGAGAGAGAGAGAGAGAGAGAGAGAGAGAATAAAGAAAGAGAAAGAAGGCTGCGATGTTGCTGGTGGTGGTAGTAGCGGGAATGTTGGCGGCGGGCGGTTGGGCGGGCGGGTTTTTGAGCGAGCGAGTCAAGTCAATAAAAAGAAGAGAAAATGAATAAAATATGATTGGAATGAAAGAGAAGAAGAATACCAGCATGAGTGTAAGAGTGGTTTGGTCCCTTGAAAGTGAGGTTATTTCGCGTGTTGTGATCTCTGTTGAGAGTGATTAAACGGAAGAAATGGTAAACGATCGGAAAGAGCATCATGGCATGGCATCGAACCAACGAACGAACGAACGTGAATGAATGAACGAACAATTCATCTTATTGCATCTCATCGCCGCCCTAGCCAATCCATTCATTTCCCCTTCGATCCGCAAACGATTTGCATCAGATTTGCGAGGAAGGAAATGAGGATCGCCATCGCGGACACTTGTCACATAAACACCCAATCAACTAATTTCCTCAATGTCAATGTCCACTAAAAATCCGTCTCTTCGAAGCCCCCGAGCAGAGTTGGCTCGCCCCTAATAAATCACAAAAGCACACTCGTCTTACATTACAAGAACATCAATCACAATCCCACAAACAAATCCCATACTTCACAGGTCACAAAACAAATCACACTATCTATCTCCCCGACCTCTACCTATCTACATACACCTAGAAATCCTATTATCATATAGTCAAAACTATCAATCTATCTATATCATTCACCTTATATACTAACATATATTATAACACATTCTATATAGATAGATATATATATAGATACACGCGTCCATCTCCTAAAACCCTCATACAATCATTAGCACCAAAAGGATCCAAATACAAACACACCATATCCAACTCTCCGGCTAACAATCTCTATAGTCAATCTTCATCTTTCCTAACTTTCAATATATCTCTATTATAGTACTATATATAGTTATATAGGAAGGAGATACAAATACAATCCTAACTTGATCCATCCTCTCACATCTCGAAACACAAAGTGCACATCATCACCACCATTTTATATCTCCATCTAAATACACACAGCATGTACATACATTTCATCTCTTCCTATATTGACATATAGCAACAAATACAAACCACAAAACAGACTCCATTCAAATCCCACTCTCCATTACAATTTACAATCCCAGTTTAAAGTGCGCTGCGATTACTTACATTCTATCACCATCAATATTCTACAACAACAAACTCACAACTTTATCATCACATTTAAGATATGTGCGATTAAAGGATTAACATTATTCCAATGTTTGTAATCCTGTTTTCAATGCTTTTAATACTTTCTCACATTCCCCATCCAATGAAACCCTGGATATCTCTTTCTATTAACGCAATTTAATCAACAATGCATTTTACTAACACAGACTTTGCAAATTTGCAAATCAACCAATATCCACCGAAGAAGGAGTTCTACGTAGAAGACAATTATTTGTAGTAAACAACATTTCATTATCCGATTTATATCATTAATCTGACAGGAGGAGGCGCGGCTCATTATACGAAGTTGCTTTCACGTCATGGAATATTGAATATTGATGAAGAACAAGAGAGGGTATTCGAATATTCCCTAAATATTTCTTTAGTACTCGTATTGCAAAAGTCCCTGCTCTCGTCATTATTACAAGACGTCAGAATATCTGAAAAAATGTTTATTTAGTGCTACGAATTATTAAACAGTTGTATATACTGTATAACTGTATTCTACTTTAGTTACTTTAACAAACACACTTCGGGAATTCTCGTCTCCAAGAACATAATTTACTTGACATAAATAAAAACTCCTGTGAAAACGTGAAGGTTAATACTTAATACGAGATTTAAAGTTTAAGAGGACCTTCAATACATTTCAGAGATAGTAAATATGAAAAACTTGCCAGACTAAGAAATAATTCATAATGAGGTACCCGAATTCTTGCTCCTTTCACTAAAGAGCCTAGTTTTGTACTAGTATAGCGTATGAAGTATGAAGGTCCTCGGTGTTTAAGTATAAGTAGTGGAAAGGCATTGAGACATTATTGACAAATCGGGAAAAGAAATAAGAAAGGCAATAAAATTAATTGCGTGGTAAAATGCAGAAGAGGCAAGAATCATGTTCCCACAGAGAAAGAGAGAGAGTGAGAGAACAGAGAAAGAGGGAAAAGGGCTACGTAGACGAGACAATAAATGTATTATTTAGTTAGCTGGTGGAGGTTCGAGGTATATTTGCGGTATATAAAGTGAAGAATCGAGTGCTAAGTACGTATTTCTGTCATTGATTAGGCATGTGTGGGATTTTGCTATAAATAAATAGTAGCTAATGTAGGTTTAATAGATGTATGTCCTTGTTCAGACATAAAAACTGGTTTTTGCAATCGACAGAATCAGCACTGTCCATATTAGATTAGGACGATTATAGTTTAATATATTCTGGGGTGGCCTATATTAAACATGAGGTGGTAGTAGTGGCTAGTACTCCTATATTCACTATTACTTAAAGGAGAAACACATAAGTATCTGTACTTTGTATAGAAGAGAAAGAGAGAGAGAGAGAGAGCTGAGTAGCTGTCGGCTTCTTTCTTTCTAAGCCAAGCGAACCAAGTAAAGTGCCGTAAAGTGCGGCCAGCTAATATTGCATCAAAAGCCTAAAATACTAATGTGTAATTGTATTGTAAGTACAGAAAAGATAAGTGAGCTATCCTCTAACTATAACTATACATATGTATGTATTGTATATTGGGAAGGGTACTCAATAGTCCTGTAAATGGATATACATACTCCACACACACCATACAAGTGCAACTGGAGTACAGGTAGAAGAGAAAGAAGAGAGAGAGAGAGGGGCAGAAGAGAAAGCGAGAGAGAGAGAGAGAGAGCGAGAGAAAGGAGGATAGAAGAGCTCCTGCTCTGCGTCTTTTTGATCTTAAAATAGACGATGTGGCTCTCGGAGAACAGAAGAGAGATCAGAAAACTCGCATTGAATAAGCCAAGAAGACTAAGTTGGTTGTTGGAATGCTTAGTGCTATGAATCTATGCCTAATAGGAATATTAGTCCACATCACACAGCTCAGCTCTTATCTATACAGTTAGGAAAGCAGACTAACTTTCCCCATATTAAACGAGCATAGACATACTTTGTATATTTATTACAGTCTATATAGCACCTTTAAATGCTAACTAATAATAGTATACTCACTGCATGTCTATACCAAAAACTAAGATATAGTGTACAGATCAGTCAGTTACGGTTCGGAAACACTTTTGTCCATGGAAGAACATGTTTGGAGAGTGAGGAGGAGTATATCACATCCCATCACATTAGCCTATCACTGTATATTCTGCATTCCATCCCACTCCATTCCAATACATCGAGACTATCAGCTTTGTATATATAAATATTATAAGATACATCCTCAACTCTCTCTCTCTCTCTCTCTCTCTCTCTGCTATCTTAGCCACGCAACTCTTCTGCCAGGGCGGGTAGAGAAAGCGACTTTCTCTCTTCACAGTATTCTCTTCTGATTCCTCACTTCATAGATAACACACACAACTCTCTTGTCTGCTGGCCCAACTCAACTAAACTCCTTGCCTTCCCTTATACTTCCCCCTTTTACTACAAAACTACTCATATATGTCTCACTATATACTCTTTCCATATATTTATGTATGTATGTATGTAGTAAGTAGTAGCTTAGAGCTTAGCCTGCCCTGGCACACAACTTTCTCCTGCTTCGACTTTTTTCATTTCTGGGTCAATGGAAATGGATTCAATCAACTATCATGAGCTACGTTACACCAATATGTACAGATAGATACAAATACCCTAACTAAAGTAAACTGCTTGTTATGCTACTTTTATTTTAGCTCTCATCTAGCCATAACCTTCGACTATATAGCCGGTGTATATATATAAATAAAGCTTTACATGTAGATTATCTATCTATCTAAGAAATAAAAGGGGATGTAATGTGTATAAAATATCTGAGATGCTATTTGTAGACATGGACTTTGACGTATTTAGCTAGTTAGCTTATTTAATATTAATGATATGTATGCTATGGGTTAAACTAACGTGTTATGTTGTCATGCTTCAAGGGAATTACGGATAATTCTTAGTTCATAGATATTATGAAAGCTTCTTCTATCTGTTCTCCTTGGAAAATTTCAGGCAAGAGAACCTTTCCCTCTACTAACTTCTGCTAATACTATTTAATGTGTGCATGAGGAAAGTTTTCCAGGACACAGACACAAGGCAGCAAACCAGGTAGGTAGCTAAGACACTGATAGTTCTAAATTCTGTAGCTCTACATTAATAAATCATAGCAGTTGTTCAGAGCATCGTATCGTATCGTGTGTACTCAGTGAATTGATGGCAAATGAATGGTTCCAATGAAAAGGCCAACATATTTGAGTCCATATTCCACTGGTAGGAGAAAGAGAGAAAGAGAGAGAGAGAGAGAAAGTAAATTGGTTGGAGGAGATAGATAGTGTTCTTATATTATATGTAAATATAGAATAGGACGAGGCAGTAATAACGCTAACGTGAGGAAGTAACTCTGGATGTCTAGTGAAGAACAGGAAATATGAGTCTTTCAATATTTTACATATTTTCATGTACCTGCTGGTTATGCACCGTGCAGTCAGCTCTCTATTCTTCCCCTTTCTCCATTTACAAGCAAAGAAGGCTATAATGGCTAAGAATTCAGCGAGACAGATGATATATGGAGAAAGAAGGCTCTAACTTGACTTAAAAACTCCTATACACACACAGACACTTAACTATTATGTAATACAGGGCGCTTTGCAATTTTGCATGGCCTATTCCTTGAGTATCTCTATAGAAGCAAATAAATGTGCATTGTGCTAAGCATAAGTATCCCTTTCCTTCTATTTTCTACTTTCTCCCGACTTTCTTCTAGCTACGCTACAGAGCTATGCATGTGTAGCATTGTAACTATTATGTGTGTAATGTACAGTGTCCTATTCTTGTTTGGTTTCGTTAGCTTTGGCTATTTTCCTTTGCAGTGGTAATTTGAGTCACGGAAGCCGCTGCCGCCTCCCTTCATTCCTTTCCCTTTGCTCCACTTCCTTTCTCTTCGATGCGATGATTTTTGCGGAGGGAGCGGGGAGCCAAGGAGCGCCCTCTGCACACTTCATACAATTTATTGAACAAATCCTAGACATGTAGCCTTTTCTGTTGCGTTACTCCACTAACTAACTAACTAACCAAACTAAATAACTAACTTTAACTCTCTTTCTTTACAAAAGGAATTTCAATCCTTTATATTATAACTAACTATAAATACAGTATTTCAGTTGCAAGGCATTGTATGTGTCATGTCAGTTATGCATTGCTACAAAGAGCATTAAAACAGTATGGAAGACTTATCGCTCTAATACCCGGCCGGCTGACTACAATTATTCAGTCTTTTAATATCGAGAGAACAGGAACAAGGATTCCGGCAATAGCTTTGTTGTTAGTTACATATTGCATTATTAGAGAGAGAGTCTTATGTAGGTAGGCATAAAAATATTCTATATAGTTCTATATGAGCTATAGACACTATATTAAAACTTGATAAATACTTTCTACATTTATTAAGGACAGAGGGATATATTCATGGAATAATAGTAGCTAGAATTTATATACACATTTATAATGGCTACCTTCTACTATTCAGTGAGTCTCGCCTTTCTCTGGCCAAAGGAACTCTATTGGAAGAAAGAACACAATACAATAATATAATACATGCAAAGACAGGCGTCGTCAACACATACGAATAATACTGCACGCTATATTCTCGTCTCGTCCTAATCATCATGATCTAATCCATGAGCACTTTGGGTTTCACTTTATTTTCCTTTCGCAACTACGACAACTATTAACAGTCCTCGGAGTCACTGCAATTTCCATCCTGCTGTACTTTACTGCTCCAACAACACACAATCCTTAAATTCATATCACTGAAATACAACATATAATATTATAGAAAGAGACATGTAGTAGCTCTAAAGAAATAATACATAGGGATTTCTCTATTAAATGTAAATATGTATAGATATATAGATAGCTCTATACGTACATAAGTCATACATATAATACATTCTACCCTCCTCAGTTTAGCTTTAAAGTGTTTTCTGAGTGAGCTGCTAACATCATAACACAACAGTGCACTCTCAAAGCACTGTTGTGTTATGATGTTAGCAGTGTGTATTGTAAATTGTAGCTATTATATGGTAATGTAGGCATGTATTCGGAATTTTCTCCGAGCTTCCTTGCTTTCTTCCCTTTCCAACTGTACAGTGCTAACAGACGTATGCCTCGGCAAAATAACAAGGTAGAAACTACAATGTAAGCTTGGCATTAGCCAATTGAAGTGACTAAACAAAATAACATCAAGTGTTCAACTTGTGCTTGTATAATTTACCAGACAGACATTACATTAGAATGAAATACACATTCATACATATGTATGTATATCAAGTAGAGCTCTTTGGATTTATGGACAATTCTCCAGCGTCGAAAACATCTAATAAGTACGCAGAATTCTACTAGCCAAACTAGAATGTATGTATGTATGTAGCTAGCTAGCTTGCTGGCGGGCAAGAAAGAAGGCAAGGGAAAGTAATCAATATGCAATCCAATATCCCACTACTACTATATTATATTTATATGGAATTAAAAGGAGCTGATTTCTTTTTCTGAGGGTGGAGAAGGAAAATGTCTTGCTCTATATTATGCAACACCTATAGCTCCTGTATTAGCGAGCACTGAACTGAACATTTCCCCTTTTCCCTCTATCTACAATTGGAATTTCCTTTTGAATTTCTGGCCTTCCACACACACGTCGTCAAGAGCCATGTATATATAGGGAGGAGGGACAGTTAAACCAAGACAATTCGTTACAATTATCCTTCTAAACTCTGCTCTATGCGGCGACCATGCAAATTTTACACATATCTATTTAGAACATGAGCACAAATTGTTGACTCATCAACCAATCAATAAATCATATTACGTAATATCACTCCTTCCTCAAATGCACTTACAATAAGAGAAATAAACTATGAGCATGAATCATAAAACCCAAGTATATGCCTAGAAGAAAGACAGAAATACTTGATTAATTTACTATATAGGATATAGTGATTTACTATATAGAGGGGAACAATGTACCTCATTATTGTGTAAGCAAGCTCTCTGCATAACTTGGAACAGTTATTTTCAGCTAAATTGCATTCCTCCAATTCATAATCTTTACTCATCCGTCACGTAATAAGTTTAATGTAGACGACACACATCTGTTTCACATACTTATGTTGTGAGTAGACACAAAAACTCTTTTTTATTGATAGGCTACTTAGATGAATCATATGGAGACTATTCAATAAATTGTCGAGTCGTAAGGGGAAATGAATGTTACTAGCTACTTATCAATGCTAAAATTAATCCTTTAGAAGCTTAGCTCGAACTTTTAGCACTAATTTATACTTATACAACCGAAACGCAATAAATTCATACTAAACAGATAATGTGATACGCGTGCAAGTTCAGTTTTCAAACAGACTGTTTACATACACAAGTAAAAATTACGTATGCATGTGAGAATATCTAGTCTTTTACGTGTCTAAAAATACAAGTAACTGGAAATGTAACCCCATTAAATAAATAAGTACAGCAAAAAAACTAGGGACATGAGCAGTATGTAATTATTTCACGACACGATTGCGATATCGACTTATTTTCTATGTAAATAATTTCAGGCTTCCCTATTGGACAGTGTCTTATTCACACTGAATTGAACTTTCTGAATAAAATTGGCTTGAAAACAGTTAGTCATACAATCATTCCAATAATGAATTTTTCGAATTAATTCAACAAACTCCAATGGAAAAGATGAATTAAAAATTCCTTTTACAAACGGAAACTTTTTTTGCAACTTATTTTTATTATTACTGCTTCCAAATGCATTTCCAGAGACGAATTACAACAAATTATCCCCTACAACAATAGCAACTCATAAAACTTTCACGCTTCTGTTATGTTCCTTGCTTCAAAACAACTATAATATTTATGAAGCTTTAAAATTAAGTTTTAGAAGCCCACAAAAATGAGACCTATATATAATTTAGAGAATGTATATAGTCATAATAGTGAACAGTAGAGAAAAGTGCACTTAAATTAATGTACAGTCAAAACCACAAATAATGCACAAAGTAATTGATATTTTACATTTTATCAGTAATTGCAACTGGCTTAAGCCGATAAAAATATATTTTTGTAAAATTGGCTTAGTGAAATATTGATATGGCACGGGTCGTATAGGTAGTGGGCAATAGAAATGAAATCGTTAGTATTAATAATTTAAAGAAATGTGCGGGATTGAGTATCTAGATAAGACAGAAGTCTAATATTTATCCATAATGTAAGTTTAGAAGAGTAGCTGATAGGATGAGTATTTGTTTGAGAGTAAGAATTGATGTGTTTTGCTTAGACAGACACAGTAGATAGTGAAATGCTGTGGCGAGGAACACTCTGGGCTTGGCCAAGGTATATCGAATTACTAAAGTAAGTCACTTGTGAAGCAACATCTCCAGCTGAGATAACGTGTTTGCGGAAATAATTCCTCGAATAGGAAATAGTTCCCAAGCCAGTTATGTCAGAGAGCCACGCAATGCTAGGGCTTAGTAGTAAACTGTGTCGGAGGGGGAGGACGGAGAAAGCAGAGAAAGAGAGAGAGAGAGAGTTCCGTATATATTCATTGTGTAGTTATCTTTCGACTGGCTTACTTAAGTACTTGCATTACCTCCTAAACTAACATCCTCTATTCTAAATTCTCATCCTATTTATACAGAGGAGGAGAGTGTAGCGTCAAGCTTAAGGTCAACTCACTCACTCACAACTCAACCAATCCAATTTCAATGAAATGAAATCGTCTGCAAACATGAGTGTTTGTTTTACTCACAGCTTCCTCCTTTAACAACACTACAAACCACGTAAGTGCGTAAACAACAAATGCTCAACCCTCTCCATCTCCTTCCTCCTCATCTAATACATACATGTCATGCTACTTGCCTAAATGCTAATCTTTAATCTTTTTCAAGATACAAGCATAAATACTTCATACATAATAATGAGACCCTATAGTTATTAAATTTAGCTACTTGTATCTAATTCCAAATTAGCACACCAACAATATTAATATTTCCAAAGTCAAGACTCAGAAGACTCCTTCAAACTTTCAAAGAGTTGTCGAGAAAGAAAAAGGCAGAAGCAGGAATTTACTATTTACCCCCTCCCCTTAGATTGAAAATATATCGATTTGAATTTGACATTTGGAGTGGAGTACAGCAGAACACTGTACTCTGTACTACACCAAACGGAACATCATTCCTTACCGAGAGAGCCAGAAAATCAATAGCATGCCTACTTACACTACTCCCCTCGAAAAATATCCTCGAATTAAATAACTACTTACTGCAACCTTGCACAAATTCATATAATAAACGTTAGTGAGCATGTCCTTTAGTATCCTTAGGACAAATCAATTTCGAAATGTAAACTTTAAACTACAATCTACGATACATTAAATTATGGCCTACTAAGTTAAATTATTTAAAATTTCAATTCTTTTCAACATGAGTTTTTCAATTTAAAAATATCTACTAGTAATATGAAGTGAAAATAAACATCAAAATAATGAAAGTCAAACTGACAAATAATTTATCCAGCTTTTCATCACAGAGTTACTGAAGTACCGCATTGTGAAGTGTAATACCTACATTACCTACCATGTAACATTTTTAGGGACGGTAAGAACAAGCTGTTTCAGGCCGGCTTCAAATGACTATAGTGACATGACATATAATTCTATGGATTCATTCAGATTTACAAGCAGATGAAGATCAACTTATTGCAATTTATAAAAATTATATAAAAATTGTATAGGTAATAATATTTCCTATTGCCAGCTATTTTGATTAAACGGATATATACATTAATCATCTCGTGTAGTAGAGTACACTCCTTTTATGAGTATAGGTACTTTATTATTATGAACTAACTGATAGATTGTGTTCAAATTGAAAATGTAATAACTAAGTCTGCTGCTCACTTTTCATCTGGCTTTACCTGCTATTTCCACGATATTTTATGCCATTTATGCATTCAAAACCAAAAATTAGTTATGAAACTACCACGCATACCACATCTATTTTATAGCGATGCAAAATACTCCAGTACCAGTACCATCAACTTTACAAGTTTAATTAAGTCTACAACTACAAACTAATAAGAATTATCCCTCTCACATCATTTTGAATGCAGATAAGTAGCAGCAATGTATATTTCCTATATGAAAGGAAACATAATTTTAGTTATTACAAGTATTACATAATCCTCCTGGCCGAAAATTTCCCTACTAATTACAATTATACTTCAACTTTTGGCAGGTAGGTTTGTGACGCCATAACTTCGCAGTACGGCGGTACTTGCAAAAGTCTCGTATAATATGCACAAATCATACCAATCCAATTTAAAAAAATTGAACCTATTAGGTATATATATCAGAAAATATGCTATCTCACGAAATAAAACTGCTGGATTTATATTGCGCATTTACTCATTATTGGAAATTGTATTAATTAATATTACTTAGAATTTTACACGTGCTTTAATTTGGAACATAAGGTTGCCATTAAGTAACCGTTAGTGTAGGTACATAGAACCAGAATATATTTAGCTATATCCTTAGTCTAACTTATAGTAATCGGCAATCAGTAATCCTATTCAATAGGGAAATTCTGAAATGTAGGCAATGATTTGTTAGTATACTAAATAAGCTAGGTATTTGAGTCTTTGAGTAGTTAAAAATGTTAAAGAGAGCTAGAGAGAGAGCTTATTATAGGGAATGAAGGAGCTGTTGCCTATTTACTCAGACTCAGTGAGTGAGTAACTTTCTGGTAATGAGAAAACTATTAAATAAGCCAATTTCTTTTCCTTCTCTAAACAGTGAAATGGGAAATTAAGGAGTGGAGGAAGAATTGGGTCGGTCACATCATTCCATCTCCAGATACTTTCACAACAAAGAAACTTTTGCTTTCATTAATTCCAACCCAAGTATCTGTATGTATGTTGGTGAAAGTGAAAGAAAGTAACTTTCCCCTAGTTAGATCTGATCTGCATCCTATCCTTCCAGTCAAAGTAGAAGGATAGTGAAAGGAAAGGCACATTGTAGTCGTGAACAGAGATAGGAGCTAATTAATAACTGTTAACAGGACGGACTCACGCAGAATGAGTAAACCAACACGTAGAGAGAAAGCGAGAGAGAGCCCCAGAGTTCTATATATATTGACACAGACAATTGCTCACTATTAACAACATATTATTAGAGAAACAACCAAGTTCCTCCGCCCTCTTTTCCATTTCTCAAACTATATTTACCTCAGACGGATATGATTAAAAGGAGTCCAGAGTGGAAAATAACAGACACACATTCTTAAATCCTTCAAAATTCTCCTTCTTCTGAAATAGAAAGACTCAGATAAGGAAAATAGCTGAGCACTAACTAACTAACGACTAACTCTCAGGGTCAGGACTAAAATCTTGCTAATTTATTATCCTTGGACTGGATTCTGGAATCGTATTGAGAAGAGAAGATGGAAATTGGATTCTTGAGGCTGTAACACTATCTAATCACATCTTAACCTAACCCCAGACGGATCTAATATAAATCTGAGCTGCTGAGAATTGAGATACGATAGTTCTTGGGTGATGATGAGCTACATATTTACATAATTAACTAATACAGACAGACAACGATGTTCTAGTTAATCAACCTGAGAAGAATCTACTTAGAAAAAACTCTTCTAACTACTATTCTATTCTAGACTATAGAATTTCAAGAAATTAGTTGATAGTGAGAATGTAATTGGCAGTTATTATTATGAGTTTACTAAAAAAGAAAGATATTCTAGTAAAAACATAATAAAATAATGATGAAAAAACAGAAAAGACCATTAATCATTATAAGAATTGTTGTTATCATGTACATAATGACTAGGTACTTAAAAATTAATTATGTTAATTATATTATATATGCATGAGGTAATTAATCAGTGTAAGTAATGGATAAGGGAAATATAATGAATGAAGAGATTAAGGGTACCCCTTATTTTTGGCAGCAGGGTTGGTTGGTCCATTCCGCTCGGGGGCTCGGTTGTTTCTTCTTGGAAGGAGTAGATCACCATCGGCAGACTGATGAAGTTGCGGTGCGAGATCATTCATCTCGATGACTTGCGAATGAATGCCTTTGCCCGAGTTGGGCAACAGTTTGTCGGTGAGCGTGACCGCATTGAGCCCTCTGGACGTGGAGTGTTGTATGATACGAGTCTTTTCGTCTGCGGAGAGAGACGTCTCGCCGTCAGGCTCGGAAGAGCCACCCTGGTGACTGCCAGGTGCCTGAATATTATTGTTCGTGGAGGAGGCATTCACATTAACGACATTCGAGTTGGCAGTTTGAGAGCTGGGCGAAGAGGCGTCCGTGTTATAAATTCTGAAGTAGGCGAAAATGAGGTAGACGACGGAAATGATGAAACTTGGGATGGGGATGGCCATGGAGTAGACGAGGTCCAGGATGACGCGCGTCATGTCAAAGTCCGTGACGACGAGGGCCGGGTCCACCTTGCTGTAGAAGCAGCTGAAGTTGGTGCCCACCTCTTTGTGGTTGGCGACGAACGTCTCGCACTTGACTTTGGGAGGGTAGCCACAGCCCTTGACGTTCGGGTAGAGATGGGCTCCTTTGAACCAGCCGTCGTCGGGCCTTTTGTGCGGGGCTCCGTGGCCAAGGCCGTTGTCTCCGCCGTTGACACTGTTGGTTCGTAGCTCACTACCCACTTTATTGTGTTTCCGTTTCTTTGCACTAGCACTATGAGAGTTTCGAGCCGGGTCAACGCTCACGCCCCCCGCCCCACCACCCCCGCCCGGCCCGTTGCCTAAATTGTGATTGCTATACTTACTGCTAGGAGATAAATGATTAGAGCTAGACTGATGATGTGACTGTTTATTTTTGTTGAAAGGGAGGCCGGGTGGGCTGCCGCCCCCATTTCCATAATTGGAGTTCACACTGTTACTGTTATGATTGTTACTGTAGTAGTTATTATTGTAATTATTATAATTATTGGTACTGAGTGCGCCGGAGGAGTCCCGTCTGAGCTCGGAGCCAGTCTCTGAGGGCGAGAGGCTGTCGGCTGTCGAGCCTCTCGCCTTCCGGTAGTCCACTTTGATTTGGTTACACTTGAACACCTCACGAGTGCAACCCTCACGACACGACGTCCACGTGCAGTTGGTCAGGCCTTCAAGATACTCATGGGAGACGGTGACGCAAAAGGCCGGCTCGGGATCAAACTCCATGAAGATGGTAGTAAAGGCCGGGTCAATAACAAAAGGCACCAGGAAGAGGAATGCAAACAGACTGAACACGCCCAGCAGAATAAAAAAGGCCGTCGTGTAGAACAAACACTTTTCCACAAAAGTCTGATCAGGAATTATCACTTCCGTGCACTCCACTGCTGTCTTTTCACCATCCTCATCACCCTCGTCCTCTCCCGCTTCGTCCGGGCCGGCCGTGGTCGACGCCGCCACACCGGCCGCCGTCGTCGTGGCCGCTGACGAGGGCACTCCTCCCGCCAGCCCACTCCCCACCCCGCGCACCGCCCCGTCCTCCTCCAAATCCAACTCCACGTTCTCATTGTCGATCCCGGCAAACTGCAGTTCCAGCTCCAGCTTTGACCCGCCCACATCATCGTCCTCGTCATCCGAGCGGGAGCCTATCGTCTCTTTGTCCCCACCACTCGCACTCCCCACTCCACTCCCCACTCCGCCCCCAACCACTACTACCCCTCCTAACAGGCACGGCTCGGACTTGAGATGATGATGACTCAGTGTGGACCCATTCACGTTCACCAGACTGTTCGTCGTCCCCGGCGTCGTCGTCAATGGCGGCGGCGGCGGGTTCGTCGTCGAACTGGGAGGCGGAGCGATGAGCCCTTTCTTCACGCCCACCCCTGAAAGAGTGGGCAACGTGGAGAGAGATGGCACGGAGGGAAGAGGGGCGAGGACGTGTCCCGGCCCACCTCCCCCACCACTCACAGGTGTACTCGTATTCCCTATTGTTAATGAGGAGGCGGCGGCGGCGGCTGCTGCTGCTGCTGCGGCGGATGATGAACTAGATGAAGAGCTGGCGGCGGCTGCTGCTGCTGCTGAGGCGTAGGCTCCTGCTGTGCTCGTAGAACCCGCACCCGTCCCGCTCACTGTCCCTGTCGTCGTCGTCGGCGTCAAAGTTGAGGCTGCAAGATGAGCTGATGATGCCACTCTGAGTTCTTCCTCTCCCGGCATTCTCGCTAGCAAAAACACCCGGCTATCACACCTCTACCGGGCACCTCGGACATTGTCCTCGTCCCTTATACACTCCAAGCATTTCATAGACAAGAAGCAAATCTGAAAATTCCCCGACAGTCCCCTCGCACGCACGCACGCACAACTGTCGTCCTTTCCCCGCTCCCTTTCTCTTCGCGACACTTGACCTCCGAGCTAAATTTCTCACTCTGGAACAGTCACAGCGAACCACCGTCGAAAATCCTCACGCATTCACTCACGCTGCACCGAATGGACAACCTTCTTCCCGGTGCGCGAGACTAACTCCCTACCACACTCGACTAACTATCTATCAACCACTCGATTAATTATCCCAGTCAACCAACAACTCTTTATTATTAGTATTTGTCTTTTATGTGTAATAACAATCCCTTAGCCTACTCTCTCCAGTTCTCTCTCACAGTACAACAGTCAGTATATGTAGTATGTATGTAGTAGTAGTAGCACTGATTATTTTAGATAGGGGTCAGCTCGAGGTCAACAGCATTCAAGTTCTCCCTCCCACATAAATAATTCACCCACTCACACACACATATTATTTATTATGCACTCAGTAGCAGTAGTGACAAAAAATGATATCCTTCCTACGTCCTCTAGTTGTCGTTGTCGATCACAGTGTCCAACACTTTCAGACTTGAAGAATATTCTGTCTCTGGACAATTACGTCCCCGCTAAGAAGAATCCCTTGATTTCCGTCTTGTGTCAGACTCTTCTGTTCTCATGCTCCTTTTGCGAGTGTTGTGCCCTGTCAGTCATGCTGTAATGAGAAATGCGATATCCGATCCC
Source organism: Tomocerus minor (assembly GCA_009936455.2). Taxonomy (NCBI): domain Eukaryota; kingdom Metazoa; phylum Arthropoda; class Collembola; order Entomobryomorpha; family Tomoceridae; genus Tomocerus; species Tomocerus minor. The sequence continues at coordinate 36,736 of JAAAYG020036155.1, forward strand.
GTATCCTTTATTTAGCCACATGAAAGGAAACAACGTGCTCTTGTATGCACACCGCTTTCCCCAACCTTTCTCTCCACTCCTTTCTCCGACCACTTTCTTCGCCGGATCGATCAATTGATAATTCTGCTTTCCTCTGCTCCTGGCTGGCTGGCTGGCTCTTGGGAAGTTGTACAAGAAGGGAAACACGCTCGTTGTCGTCGTAGACCTATTCTCCTCTCTATAGATACACAATACAAATACAATGTATGAGTATTGAGAGAGAGAGAGATGTAGGTAGCTACTCTTCTTCTTCTTCTCTCTCTTTCTCTCGAGATATAGCCACTGCACACAAAACAGAGATATTCCAAACGTTTACGTTCCTCTAAGTAGCTGTAGTCGAGATAATGCGGTATTTCGATCCTTGTGCAAATGACGACTACCCTTTCTTTCTTTCTTTCTCACCGCCCTTCTCCCCTCTCACTTACAACAGTCGCCGACAATATTTACAAATGAGTAAATAACCATCTGAAACATAGATTCATAACATAGACAGCTATTTTCCAGATAGATCAGAGAGATAGAGACTGACTGACTTGATTTTTTGACTGAAGGTCCGGAGAGAGACAGAATAGAGATCCTTTTTTTTTCGTGTGTGTGTGTGTGAGAGAGATAGAGATAGTAGTTGGTTGCTTCGTGTGTGAGATCGGGAGACTTGGTTTCCTTTTTTGATTGGAGATTATTGGTCGGATAACAAGCAGATGACTTTCTAGAGCAGTAGTTATAATAGCCTAAAGCTATTTCCAGTACTTTCGTTTTTCAATTGAATGAGATTTTTTGGAGTGAGGATTATTTTTGCGATGAGATTCCTTTCTTTAGTGTATCTCTCTGGATTACCCTTACGAGCTAAATGAATTGTACAGTTTATTTTATGTTTTACAGTTCGAAGGAGAGAATTTGGGCCGTGTGCTACCTCGACGGTAATATCCACGGCATTTTTCAATTGAGTTCAGATGTAAATATTTTCATCGGACTCGGACTAGAGCTGAGGAGTGGGACACGGAGGAACAGTCATAATCATTACGAGTCTTGTAGTAGTAGCTAGATGTGTAACAGTTGTTGCTTTCTTCGAGTGGAGTCACACGCTGAGCATAGCTATGATAAATAGAACTCTTGTGACTAGTGTGACTGCTGATGTAGCTAGACGTTGGGGCAATGTTAAGGGGGAGTGACTCTTGTGCCCAAATTCCGCGTCTCCTCGTCTCTCGGTCAAATCCCGTTGAAAAAGAATCTACACTTGTGATTGAGCCTTGGCTAGATTTATTTCCAGTAATAGAGAGTTTCCGTAATTGACAGGCTCCTTGTGATTGGGTAGAGGATTCCTTCTCCTTGTTTCTAAGATTCCTACGTAGACTATCTGTAGTTGTTGCTGCTGAAGAAGTAGTTGACGATGCTGAAGAAGAAGAGCTATCTGAAGAAGTGTCTGGAGTGGAATTTTGTGTCGGAGGAGGAGGAATCGGGGAGTTGTGTTCCTGCTCTGACAAAGATCTCCTATTACCAGTACAAGGTCCAGTCGAAATGTCCTTCTTTAGATGCGTTGATTCAGATTCCGATTCAGAGAATGATGATAATGATGATTGTTGTTGATGATTCAATAATGGGCAAGGCTCCTTATCCTTAATGTTTTGAAAAGTCGTAGTAGTATTAATATTATTAGGAGTAGTAGTAGTAGTAGTATTAGTAGTAGTAGTAGTAGTAATAGTTGATGAGAGGAGGGACTGTTGTACTGAAGCGGATGTTGTGACTGATTCTGATTCCTTGTCTTTGTTGATTTGTGATTTCGTACGAAGAGAAATGGTCGAGCTGCCGCCGGCTGTGAGCCACATCATTTCCATTCCCATGCCAAAAGTCAACATGGGCAGGCGTGCCTTGGGATGGTCATGATGAGAGGAGATGCGAGCGGCAGATGGGCAATGGCAATGACTATCTGTAACAGAGGAGGAGGAGGAGGTCGTCGACTGATCAATTGTCTGGTTACCATGTTCCTTGTTCCGGTCCCAGTCTGCAGTTAAGTTACTTTTACCTTGACGTGTGCAGATACTTTCCCGATTGTAGCCAAAGCCAACAGCACACTTTTCCATTGCCTTCCTAAACATAAACCAGAGTGGGGAATGGAGACGACGGCCACAAACAGACAACTGGAACTGAGCAAATGCATACAACAATTCACGTCTAGAGTAGAGCTCGTATGACCTCAGTGCCACTCTTCCAACCCCTCAGCTAAAGTTATTCAGTAAGCCCGTAGATTTAGATTCCAGTCCATCTAGCACTACTAGCAAATCATGACACACAGTACTTAATGCCGTTGGACTCGACATGGCCATTATCTTATTTCTCATGTTCGCATCATTTACTATTCACAGTTTGTATCTTTTTTTGTTCAGAGATCTCTTTCTGTTTTAATTGCCGTCGTTTCGTTGGAATTTTATAAGAGACAAGTATCGAAATATTGTTGCGTTTATCCCAGAGAAGATTCTCTCTCTCTCTGCTATTATTATTAATACGTCGGAGATAACTAATATTTATAGTATGCCCTGAACATTGATTTTCAGTGTAATTCACACGTGATGATGAGATTCCGTTGTTTTTTTATATTTCCAAAAAGTGGAGTCAAAAGGCTGTGGCTGGTGAAAACTGTGGCGCATGTACTTCCAGATTCATGTATGTAATAGATAAAGATGAATTAGTATTAGCATTATTATTAATTATAGCTTGATTGACTGACTGATTATTTTGACGTTGCGCTAGTATAGTTGAGTTGAGGAAATATTAATTAGCAGTTAGTGTAAACTAGTACTTATTTTATAGTAGTAGTATAGTAGTATTAAGTAGCAAGTAGTATTATTAGCTTTTTATGTGCTAAAGATTATAATATAGGGTTATATATAATATAGATATTCATTTATTATGTAGTGTAGTCGTACGTATATTTATGTATTCGTATTTATTGAAAATATAGCAAGTCGACGACGACGTAGCACCAAAACTACTCTAGTATTGCGAGCGAGCGAGTGAGCAGATGAAGAGCGATTAACAGAAAGCACGATAACTTGGAAAAACTCAGAATCAGAAAAATCAACAGCAACAATAGACTGACTGCTTATATTTTTGCACGAGATCTTTCTCTCTCTTTTTCTTTCGATCTTCCTGTGTCCAATCCAATTATGGAATCGGATCCGATTGTGAGAATGAATCTGAGTGATGATCTGATGAATGGAATTGATTTGAGATCGGATTTCTTGCACGGAGATTTGAGCGGATTGGATTTATCGGATTTTTATTGGAGTCGGAGGGGATCTGATCTACAGATCTGTATAATTAGGAGGCGAAAGAGCAGCAGCTTTTTTTTAGACAGAGAGATTGTACGATACGATATAGAGGAATAAAGAGTTGTCGGTCGTAGTAAGTAAGTAATGTGACGTGATGTGTCAGTGGCCTTTATCTATGGAGAGAGCACACTGCCAAATCAGATCATCAAGGCACCCCCAACAACAACAACAACAACAACATCAACAATGAGACTTAGATACATAGACACAGAGAACCACTTTAGAAAAAACGGGAGGATCTTCCGACTAGAGGCTCAATGCGAAAAATGTAAAAATTCTGATGATGATGATGATGATGATGAAACTCCTTATTTTTTCTGTTTTAATTGCAGATCAACTTTAGTTATCACTGACACTTGATTTGAGTGCTAATGAAAGCAAAGCCAAATATTATTATGAGCACCATCCGATCCGTAACGGTTCATTCGATTTCATTTGCTAATTACGTTAATTGATGAGAGAGAGAGTGAGTGGACTCGACAGGTAGACAAACTCCGTTCCGTTGATTTTTTACTCTTTTTTTTGTACAGATCACACTAGACGAAACGAGACAAAATGATTGATTCTCTTTCTGGGATGGAATGGTTCGTTTTTTGAGTTGTGTATTTACTAGTTGACTCTAATTATCTCCTATTGTTGTAGCTATACTATTTATAATACTTGGGTATATAAGTGTTATTAAGTATAGTTAAGTATTATTGCGCTAAATCTTGGTACGGCTAATTCCTAAGATTTCTATGTATATAAATCCAGATGAGGCAAGGCAACAATAGGACACGAGCGCACGAGCACCACTCTATAAAACATTCTCCCAGATATATTCCTTTTTATTTGATATTAAACACAGAGCGAGAGAGAGGAGAGAGTTGAGTCATATAAGACAGGAAGGACACTATATTATTATATAGAGCAGTAGTAGTAATAGTAGTAGTAGCGCCTTCAGATATTTATTAGTTACTGTGTATGTGCTGTGTATGCGCTTTACAGTTTACTTTAGGTAGATTTATAGATGTAAATAGTGTGGGTAGATATTAGTAGAGGCTAAATATGAGAGGAGGTTTGTAGCGAGGAGCGAGATTATTAATCAAGACGAGTAATATGTAAACGGAAATCCTAATAAATCATATCGGATGGACAGAGACACAAGAAATGAGCATTGGTTGGATGTGAGAGAGCGGCGAGAGGTATTTAGAGTAGATACAGAATCAGAGAGAGATACAGAGAGAGAGAGGTAGGCAGAGAGTATGTAACTTCACTTTCCCTTCCTTTCACTCCACACTCGATCTCAAGTTGACAGATTTGAAACTTTCGACAGAGACAGGTGTCGCAAGACTTGAATCCACACACAGTTGTTACTTTAGTCAAAAAAGTCCTTATATTTTTAACGAGATCGTATAATATTATGTTTGATTGATGCAAAAGTAATGAGTAAGTGGACAATGGACAAAGAGTGTACGTAAGTAAGTAATACAAAGTTATGTAATAGTGATCTGTAACAATGTAATATAATGTAATGGCATGGCTATAGGACAAATACAGACGGAGTGACGATTTGTGTTAATTGACTCTTGGACCACTTCCACTGTAATGCAATGCAATCCTAAACGGCTGGCTTGGCTATAATAAAGGCTAACTTTCTCTTTTTTTCTCCTACTGACGACTGTATTTCGTATTTGTAGTCTATTGTCTAGGTCCTAATTACCAAAGAGCTTCAGCTTTCAGTGTATTATGTATGTAACTATGTCTGTCTGCTTGTTGTCAGTGCCTAACTTATGATTCCCTTGTCTAACGGTAGATATTTTACATATATTTAGTTGGTTCGATTGGACGATATAGAAATTTGTCTGTACGTTCCTCTTCGTTCCTTCGTCTCCTTCTCTCCCACTTTCTTTTCGGACAAGTTTAAGTAAGTAGCTTCTTCCTTTTCTCTTTCTCTCTTTCACTGTCTATATTAGATATATATAGAGAGAGAGAGGGCTTCAACTCATTAGCTAGTGTCGAGACTTTCTCTCCTCTTTCTTTTTCTTTCTGTGTGTGAGTGTGTAGTTTTAATATTGCTTTAGTGTCTGCCTCTGGGTCAACGCTATCAGTTCCGTTTGGATAGCGAGTGGAGTGTAGTGTACTCTCCTTTCTCCTATCCTTTATCTTTGTATTCTAGCGGTAGTTACTACGAAAGTGGTAAAAGTACGTATGTACAGTCGAAGAACAAGTACTCGTCCGTCGAGGAGTGACTGGCTGAGCTGAGCGAGTAAAGTGAACGAGTTTAGGCGAAATGGAGAAAAAAGGACCGCAGTGCACACAAACCCGGGCAACGTACAAACGAAAGGAGTGAATGGCGAATCCTAGCCTGGCTCCTTTCCTTTCGCCCGGCTATACACAAAATCCCTACTCTAACGCTCTATACCTCTAGGAAGAAGGCAATAGGGAATGCTCTATGTAACTATGTCTGTACAAATGAATGTATGTATGTATATACGTATGTATATGTCCGTTGATAAATACAGTCATATGTATTTATATATAGTAGAGACTTTTCACACTCTATATATGTATACACTAACTCCTGTCCTCCACTCCTTTCCCAAACTTTCCCCGGACTATACTTCTCAGGAGCTATGCTATATGACGACTGTTTCACTCTGTGACTCAGTTCGTCCTTATACGACGACGACTTTTAGTCCTCGACTCGATGACTCTCTCTCTCTCTCTACTATATATATATATATGTATGTATATATATATGTATATACACACAGGAGCCGAATTTATATTAGAGTCAAGAGATACGGCTGTCAGAAGAGGAAAGCAGGGAAGTGCCACTGCCACGCTGCCGCTATAGGACAAAATTCTGATGTTATGTTATTATGGGAGGCAGGGCAGGTTAGCTTTAACAACGTCCCGTTTCCCAATTTCTTCAACGTGATTACGATAAGATTTCAGAGTCGAAAGCCTCCTGTGTATCCTCTCTTTCCTCACAATTTAACTTCCAACATGCATGCAGCACATAATTATTCCGACTAGGTTCCTCCACCTTTGACCTTAGACATACAGTCTACTTCTTAAGTCCAAATCATTCCTTTTTTTTTCCTTTACCCCATCCCACTACTTGGACTCACACTCATGATTATTATACTTGTCGTTCTTATTATAGGAATATTCTTAAAAATTCCAAGTCGGAGATTGTTGGAAGAGCGATAGGAGGGAGCACGGAAAACAAAACAACTTTTTCAAGTTCTGTGGCGATCAGCCAAACACAAGGCTAATGGAAAGAGTTGTGCATGGAGCACAAAACAAATCAAACTCCAGTCCCATTTCACATTAAATATATAAGCAATGTTCGCGAATGCTTAGAGCTCCCTTGACTTTCCCATGAGTCACGTCACCAATTGCAAATCACCATTCCAGTTATAGCCAAATTGAGAAATGAGGGAGAGAGTTCATGTAATATGCACCATGTAGTCTGTAGTTGTAGTAGTAGTTGTAGGAGCTACTCTTCATTGGATGATTACACATATAATATTATAGCATATTATTATAGTAGACGCCTATATCCTTCTCATCCCATATAACATTATCTTTCACAAGTAGTAAAAAATCTTTTTTTTTTGCAAATGAATATTCAAGGGATTTCTCCTCTTTTGCGCGAAATAGAATACAAAGGGTTGCTTGATGATTTTTGTAAAAGTCTGCAATGCAAAAGGGTTCTGTTTCTTATAAGAGAGACGTTACGTTGGTGAAAGTGAGTGAGTTAGGCTGAGTGATTGTGAAAGTTGAAAATATCGAGTGATAATTGTATGACGACACAAATATAGCACACAGAAGGATATTTTGGACAGACAGGCTTGAACTACTCCACCAGCAGAGTAGTGTGCACCTTGATTTAATATCAAATATTATTATTATTAGACTTAGACTTATTAGTTAAGTGTTGATTGGACTGATGTCTGATTTGGAGGAATGTGAAAGGAGAAAGTAGGGAGAAAGTGTAAAGAAATGGGAAAATTCAAATAGGGCTGGCACGATAGGGCACTGTGATGGAGCAACTATTTTTATACAGACGAGAATTGCTATTCGCAGATCTCCCTCTCCCTTCGAGCACGGATTGAGAGAAAGAGGATGAAAGAACCGCACCCACAACAATGACCACGAGTCTTTTCAGTTTCTTAGTCTGTAGCTGTAGGCTGGGGATGAGCCTCACTGTGTTTACCCCATTGTTGTCACTGGCTGGTCACTGTTGGGAAGGAGAAAAATTCGAGTTGAGCGGAGCTGACGGGACGTGGGCCAAGTCGACTTCGCCATTTTGGGATTGCAGTGCGGTGGTAGACAGGATGCAGCAGTTCGATTAGACCACGTAGACTCAGGCCACCACTACTACACTATACTCTCTATTATACTTATATATAACCCATATATCTATTGTACACCATATCATCCATATAGAAAGACTCCCATTCCCGATATGCTCAAAATCCTCTTTCTCTCTCCTACTACAAATAGCTCAGGACATGCTAGGTGTGCACACACAACCAACACGGAGCCTAACATAGTTATTACATGTGCTGCATCTATGTATGTAGTCGAGTCTAGTGTGCAGGATTCTCACTCCCTCCGCCTATCCTACATATTTAGCCATCTAGCTCCAGCAGCATAGTTGGATAACGTGTAGTGTAGACCGAGCCATGCAATACCATATCCCGCTAGGTTAGCCGAATGGAATGGAAACCATGGAACACAGTACGGCAAACATAGCTTAACTTAACTAACTCACAATCAGTATGTATGAACACACACTCGCCTCCTGGAGAAAAATACACAGGGTCCACACAAATACAAACCCTTCTACTTTCACCACTGAAAACAGATACCATCCTTCCTCATTGCAACCAACTGCTATTGCCAAGACATGTCATAGAAGAGAAACCTCATTTACAAAAACATTAAATCCAAAGACAAAAAAATTATTACGTCAACCCCGCAAAGTGAAAAGTAGCATAATTTTTAAAATCGTCCTGCAGTCGAATTTAATTTCTGACATATTAGTAAATATAAACGTTTACCCACTGGATCTATTAAAACGATGTCATTACTGAATAGTCAATATACAATTTTAAAAAGCGTTTGGCGTTCAACTTAACTTTTAATTAATTCTAAAAATAAATGAGATTTTTCAAATACCTAAAGAATGGGAGACTACAACAATCAATTGATCTACTTAAATGTACATAACTGAAAATATTACAAGGTATATTTTAAGACAGTTTTTGGCTTCTAGCTTAACGAAATACTATGTTGGTTATTTTTAGCAGTTTAACCCTAGCTTTTCAAAAAAAAACAGATTTTCAGGAAAAAAAGGTTGAAATTACATGCAAAACGTTTTAAATGAATAGCAGCATTTTAGTGAAATGTGAGGATTTTTGAATTGTTAAAGGTCAAAAATTGTGTGTTTTTATTTGTGTTCACTCTGTATTGCAGCGTAGCAAAGGAATTTGTGCTATACGGGTGCTTGCTATGTTGGTAGTGCTGATTCCTATGTAAGTGAGGTCGTCTGAAGACTGTGACTGGAGAAAGGTTCATAGTTTGGCCAATGTTCCATGTTATGGTAGATAGTTATAGGGAAGCTACATATTTTTACAACCTAAATAAAGGTTTATAAAGGAAGAGAGTGCTTATATTTTTAAATTCATGCCTACAATGTATATATCTATTAAGTATGTAGAGAGAGAGAGAGAGAGAGAGAGAGAAGGACTAGTACTACAAAGTCCGTAGAAGGATGTAGGTAGTACTTGTAGCATCCTTCTCTTCTCTTGTTATATGAAACCAATAATATATCTAGATAGTTTGGAATTTTGTGTCTATATATGAGCGTATTTATATTACGAAGAGTAGGTAGGTATACACTTTACGTTATGGCTAAAGCTGTACTGTGAATGTCGATGCCTTCTCCCTACTGTTTCTAAACTCAATTCCTTGTTTTACTTTAGCATTTCTACTACGAGACAGACATACTTACCATTATATTAGGGCCAGAGAATAGTTCTTAGTCAACTAATACACTTCTCCATAAGAATATGTGCATAAGAAGATATAGGAAAACATGTAGGGGAACTAAACTTGTGTTGCTCTTAACCGTCGTCGTGGCCCTGTCTTGTCTTTCCATACATTATAATCCTACTACTACTACATACATTCATACACAGTTAGCATGTATACATCGAATTTCAGAGCTATAGAGAATTATGTATAAGTTAGCTATGTATAATAATATTTAATACATCCCTCCACAGTTCCTATTTACTATATACAAAATAATAATGTGTTACATATTAGATGCTAAGCTGAAAGAGCTGGAGCATCACACACAGACACAAGCAAAGAGAGAGAGAGAGAGAGGACAGTACATTATGTATGTATAACTATGAGCCATCCATACTTCCATTTCATTGTATTCCGCCTCCATACACATAGCATAATGCCATTACATACAAACAAAACAAACTCTTTTACTATTCACTATTCACTCCGACTCATTTCTCCTCCATTCCATTCTACTCAACTGACAATGAATACTATATACTTATTTATTTCCATTTTCTCTCTCTTTCTCTCTCTTTACTTTCCTCCTTGTCTTTGCTCATTTTCAGTAAGTGTGTTAGTTACAAGACAACACTAACACAACACTCTCCTACAAAAAGAGACAGGAGCTTAGACTACAATAGAAATAGCCTCCTCCTACAAGCTACATACAAATACGCCACTTACTTATTTACGCTACGTACACTTTCTACTGGAGAAAGCTATGATTTCTGTCCATACCAACTAGAAACTAGCACCTAGCCCTAGCCCTGCATTCTATTCCTAAAACTCAAAAACTTATTACTATATAGGAAATCCCGGACAGAGAAAAAGAGAGAGAGAGAGAGAGAAAGAAAAAAGTTATAACAGCACAGGTTAGACTTCATACACGTTTCTCAATTATTATATGACTTTCCCCGCATGTCTGTATTAGCTACACATATTTTCTCTATACACAAAAGGATCTAGTAATAAGTACCTAGAGCATTAAACATAGATTGGAATGTAGCATAGTGCGCCGAAAACCTTCCTTCCCATGTCCAACCATACATACATACATCCAAACAGAGAGTCGAGAATTTTAGTGGAAAGAAATTTGTGATATGATGATTCTAAACATACTAGTCCTTATAATATATCCCTCTATATAAGTTACTTTCTCTCTATAGTTATATATGTAAGACATTGCCGTAGTTTCTTTACTGGTAGTTTGTGCATTACAGCACACTACAGTGAGTACGGCACGGTAGTTTGGGTGAAGGTGAGCCTCTCGTCTGTAGTATTACAATATTTGTAGTAAAGGAAAGAAAGGCTCCTTTCTTCTGACTTACTTAGAGAGAGAGAGAGAGAGAGAGGAGCAAAGGCTCAGGCCTACAGCCTACTTTTACATTAGAGGCTAAGCCCTGTTCTTCTGCTATTTCAACCTGCCTAGCTTCTTCTTCCTTGGTTCGGCTTGGTTTTAGCGTAGTTGTTCGCTCTTCGTCTCCCTGACTCACTTTCACCACTTTTCTCCGATAGGCCTGTCCTATGTACTTACTCCTGCCGTAGTCTGAGCTTTTCCCATGCTCCCCACTCCCAACCATTGATCCGAAAGTGGGAGACTAGAGAAACGGCAAAGGCAATGAGAAAAATACCGAAATCCTCCGAAGAAAGGTTCGGATATAGGAATCCTCGCCCGGTCTCTCTCGGTCCTCCCGCATATCTACTTTCCTAACTCTTCAACATTCACAACTACCTACACATGCACACAGAGTCATTCCGCCTTTCTCTCCCAACCATACACTGAACTGACTCACTCACGGCTTTTACTACACTACATTCTGTGCTATCTGACTCCTACCACCAACCAGTCCCAACTAGACAACACCAGTTGTCGTTTACGTTACTTATAAGAACCTTTGGCTGGATCTTAGAATCCCACTCTTGAGTCTGAAGGCAAGTCAACGCAACTTCTCTTCTCATGTCATCCTATCATCACATACTTCAAAACTCAAATGTCTCTCTATAGCCTACTTTCCTTCACCATAAGCACAAACAAACAAAACTACTATGTAAATACAGCAATACAATACAGGTGGATGCCAATACACAAAACACACACACACACACACACACACAAACACTCTACTCTCAAGTAGACACTACATATACAAAAAAGACCATTTAATTCCAAAGTACAAAAATTATAGGTAGTCATTGCCACATTATTAGAATGAATTCATTATTTCGATTAATGCCTACCTGCCAACTGCCCACACAAATACACCACTATCTAATCTACCCATATAATATAAACATGCATTTAATCAATTAAATGCACACTTGACAATTCACATTGCTCCTAGCCCAGAAAAACGAGCTGACACAATCATACGTGACCACCAAAATTTCAAGTACACAGTCAACTTGGCTTAAAGCGTACACGGTCAAAATTTTAAGGTCAAACTGCGCCCCGTAGGGGCGAACATATTCTATGTGTGAAATGGGTATTTCGGCCCATTTCACGGCTTTTTACTTGTTTTAACTTTGAAACATAAAAATGCAACTTGACATTAACAAGTAGAAATTAAAAAAACAATTCTATTCTACAAAGCAATTCTAAGCTTGCGCCAAGCGCAAGAAAATTTTGGGATTTAACAGATGTTTATTGCTGCAGAAGTACTTAATATTTGCGCGAAACGCTAGAAAATTTTGGGTTTAACAGTTGTTTATTGATTTAGAAATACTTTGCATTTGCGCGAAGCGCAAGAAAATTTTGGGATTTAACAGATGTTTATTGATT
>JAAAYG020036156.1:0-12021 GCA_009936455.2 Tomocerus minor
AATAAAATTGTCCACTAAAATACAAAACCGTAAAATCATACTATCTCTTTTCATGTCTTCAGGCCAAGCCCCCCCCCCCAAATGGGCATCCTGGGTACGCGCCTGCCTGCGTGACGTGGAATTAGCAACAAATTCTTTTCATGCGGAGAACATAAAGAAATTGCTTTCTAAGAAAAAGCAAGAAAGCAAACTATTAACAAATGAATTCTTTTTTTCTTTTTTGCTTAATTAGCTATGGGCACTGTGAGAGGAATCTGGGAAAGTATGTAACGAATCGAATAGCTATATTTTACGCATGGGAGACGTATTTAGCGAAAATCTAATAGTTGCAAATGTTTGTGACATGCTCTTCAAGATGACACATCTTATTTATTTTTCAGCGCATGTTTATTCCAATTAAAAAAGAAATAAAAAGGCTTCCTTATTTAGAATATATTATATTGTGTTTTTACAAAAAATAAAATAAGCAAACCGCAATAGACTTAGCTTTTTTAATAATAGACAAAATAATTTAATAGACAAAAACCTAAAGTAGACATTTTTCCCGGACTCTATCAATAGCTCTAATAATTATAAATCCATAAATATTAACACGATCTGGCGCCGATAGTAGAATCCCGAACTCAGAAATTTTTCCTCAGGCCCCTCAATAGTTAGAACTACTGATAAATATTTACAAAAATAAAAATGAAATTGTTCTTTGAGGTTTAACAAGAATCTGTGCATTAAACGTGCTGAACACATTGTTGTATTTAGATATACTGTACGTAGAGCGATAATTCCTTTACCTCTTAGCAGTATAGCAGTGCATGTCATGTAACACCCTCATGCATTAAAAAGTAACATTTATGCATATTTTGCTATAAAGTTTCAATGTTCCGTCATACTAAAATGTACTTGTAACAATTAATTCTCTTGAGAGCAAAACATTTCTAAAAGTTTTCAGGGACATTTACCGTCATAATAAGTTTACCATCTGCCATTCGTTTCAATTATTGTTCATTTTCATCTGCGATTCTGGAAAATTATAAGTATGGTATTTAGATGTTTTCATAGCTGCTATGAAAAAGCATCTGTGGTTAAGGACGTTCCATTAATAAGCTATTGATAAAATACATTTACCAAAAATTATAGAGAAAAGGAAAAAATTAAATCCGCTCGTGTAAATATTAATTTTTTGTGTGGGCAGGAAAACGGATGAAGGCGTAATTGCTGCACATGAAAATGCGCAGCGGAACATATTAAAGTTGTTTATTCGGTTATTTTGGTAGAGTTTTATTTTTGCCTTTATAAAAAACGTGTGATCGTATGGGATCCTCATGGTTCGTTTACAATTAATTTGTTCTATCTAACCACTCAAGCAGTTTCCACATCATTTTTTCAATGGGGCCATGATGAAATTAAATCACAAAGCAGTCAAATATGCATGTTCATAACTTATTTTGTATTTAGCAATAGAAAAGGCAGTGGGAGCATGCAGGGGCGTTGAACATAATTTTCTAAAGATGAATTTAAAAGGATATTTTATTTGAGGACAGAGGAAATTAGTTTCAATTTTTCAATATAGCATAGAAAATGTATGCTGATGCTCGTTCGTGTGACTATTACATTAAAGACAGTTTATTTTCTAAATTTAGTCTTGAGAAAGCAAGTAGATAATTAGGAATAATTTGCTTTTTATTGCTAAACACGTCAATAACAGGGCATTTGCTCTTTGAGAAGCGATTTCAATATATGTTTATCTTTGAGCAATTAAAGGCTCCGGAAATTTTAGCAACCCACTTGAAAAGTTGGGGGGAAGTTGTATAACAAAACAATTTTACTTCATTTCTAAGTTAATGATGAATGTAGTCTCAAGTCTGTAATCGTAGCACAAAAGTATTAGCATATAGTGCTGCAGAGGAGGTTCTTCTAAAGATGCTACAAGGTTACAGTTAGCGATACATTGTAAGTGGTTCAAACTTCAAGAGATGTATTGAATTTGTTTCATTCACTCTGCAGATCTCTTTTCAGCCTGTCCTTCTTTATTACAGAATTCTTCATCAAAGGCTACCATTAACAAACTCTACGCAATCCTTTAATCAGTTTTCGTCATTCCACAGCATCCAGTCATGCACAATACATGAATCCATGTAATCAAATCGTTTTAATGGAAACTAGGAAGTTTCATAAGAACCAAAACTATCACAGAGATTTTCTGAGTAGGCACTACGTAACTACTACGTATGTACCTTATGCTAGGCTGCCTCTTCATTTAAAAAGAACGCTTGTAAAAGTGTTTGTTTGAAATGAATAAGTAATGTCCCCCTTTTACTGTTGCCCACCCAATCAATTTTATATTCCATTCAACAGAACGCTCTAATTTCTTCAATTTTCTCAGTATATTCACAAAGTGCTCACATATTTATATACTTGCTTAAATGTAAAAATCAGTGCACTAGAAAGAATGATGACATAAATACTAAATATTATACTAAAGATTATACTAAATCATTATTATAATAATAATATATTTCTCCTTTGAACAGATTTAAACATTTTCTCGACTTTAGAAAATCATTTTTTTTGATTCTGCATTCCATGAATTGGCCGTTACATTAAAAACAGAATGGGTAACATGTCAAGAATCCAAATTCTCAATGTACTTTGAATATCAGAAGTGTCTAATAAATTGTTTATAATTTACTACGCTAGGTTGATGTAAATAATCATGACGTTCTTTCCTGATATAAATAGAAAGCTATTCATGGAAATTCAGGAATAGTATTCAATTGTTTCAATTCCGAGCGACATAAACAATTGTTATAAGTGCTTATAGAATTTAAGCCTATAGAAATGAATTATTTTATATTATATGCATAAATGAGTATTTAGCTTAACTATAAATAGATAGCTTAACTATAAATAGTGCATTAATTAGAATATGAATAGGTATAGATTTCTGATATTATACATATTTAATATTAAAAATAATTAAATTTCTAATGAAATTTTTTGACGGCCAAAGGGAGTTGTAAAAGTATGGTGACCTGTCACAAAATGAGACGAGGGAAGTTTTTAATTGAAAATGCATGATATGAAGACAGGTTTGTGCATCTCTGATATTATTGGTCAGTTACGCCTGTATGTGACATGAAGAAATTTGAATTACATACAAACCTGTAATTACGTGGTCGTTACATAATACATCTATAATAAAAGAAATTGCTGTTGTGTACGTGGTAGTCTATAATCTATTCTTTAATAACGTGAGAGTTGAGGCGGTGGAGCATATCCTCATTTGTCTCGACGTCACTCTTTGTCCCTACACAGCAGTCAATCTAAATAGATATATAGCCGCCAGTGTCACATTTCTTGGGAACTTGGGATGCGTTATGCATATTTCCTCAAAATAATAATGCAGCAGGATAATATAGTAATGTTGAAGGACATTTAATTAGTGGGAACAGGACAAGGAAGTATATGCGGGTGTGCTGTGAAATTAACAACTAACAAAGATCGAAATAGAATTCCAGGAATCATTTTATTGTTGCTATCAATATTCAGCAGCACATACATTTAATAATACATAATGAGAACACATAATATATGATATATACTTGTATATACTTATTTTGGAAAGGATGATGACGAACATTCATTTATATTCGAGTAGCATTTATATTTTCACTAGGTAGCACTAATTGAAACTTGAGATTCACTTTGTGCACACCTTTGGAAAAATAGAATGGAAATAAAATACACTTTCAAATGTGTTTGCCACAACTATCTTCACGTCCAGAAAATACTTTCTTTTAAATGTATCACATTTTTCTAACACATCTAGTACTGGAAATATTTTAATAAATGATTTTATGTTATCCTCGAGAATCTGTAACGTTAATTTCCATGAAATTACCCGAGGATGGAAAAGTCTCAATGACTACATTACATCTAGTACTGTTTATTTATAACAGGTATAAATTATAAAAAAGGAATTATTTGTATGAGTTTGGCAGGTATACGTACATATACGTATATATATCAATATCAATTAACCACTTATTTTTAAATGGAGATAGCTCTCATTTTCAATGTACATTCCATTGATAATTTAATGAAGATGTTACACACATGACAGCTAAATTACGAAAAATTCACTTTACATTATCTTATTAGTACCACGATGTTGATAACCATTGACATAGATAAATAGGAAAAGAAAGAATACTCATTTCATATTTACTCATTACTCGTTACATATATAAACATTGAACAATGACCTATTTAAGTAGGGAAACAAACGTTTCAATTTTATAGGAATAAATGCATACAAATATTCATAGCTTATTAGCAATATTTTCCATTTCTTAGCATATTCCAGTACATATAAATTATTATATATGTACTCACACAATATCTCCATAACTATTTCTCCATTGCACTCACAAATACTTAAAACACCCAAAAATACCTAGGAACAGTAGTTGTAAAGTTAACAATTAGGAATAATGATTATTGTACATATTGTAATGCTATTAATTGATAATGAATAATTATTTATTATCTAAAAATTACGAAATGACGGACAAAGACTTATACATGTAAAATGAAGGTGTAGAAGAATTTATGATAAGAGAAAGATTTGAGAGGAAGAATTAAGCCTAGTGGTGTTTATGTCATAACTATAACTATGTCTTATTACAGGAACTGAATTCAGTCAGACTAACTAACAGGAACGGATCTTGATAGTAACAAACCGTACAAATATTTCACAAATCCGTCTCTTTATTATCTGATCGTTTAAAGTTCTTTTCGTTTCGACAGGTACCTTACTCAACTTTTTGTGCCATAACTCAGCCAGCCTTAAAATCGCAAGAAACTCTTGCAAGAAAACTTGTATACTAAGAATACATCAATTGTTATTATATTTGTTACTAAACTTACTGAAAATGTAACTACCGAATAAAACTGTATCATGGCAAGTAGGAAAGCTATTAAACTTCATCTGCATGATGCCATTTTATTCACTTTACAGATGCAGTGCCACATAAAAATGTTTTCTTTTGATCAACTTTCTCCTTTTGACCCTGTAAGTTATTTCATTTGTTAAAGCCCTCAGACAAAACAGTACTTGAGGCGTGAAAGTAAATATCTTAAAAAGTAAGTCGTTACCTACTCAACACAGAATAAGTCAAGCATTCTAAAATGTTTTCCAATTTAGCCTTTCAAGTATTTCAAATACTCTATTTCACGTTCCCTACTTATGAAAGCCAGAAATCCTATTCTTAGCTGCCACTCACTCCGACGCGTGACGTACTAATTCAATGCCATTAAAATATTTCGTAACTCTTCCTTTTTACAAAGTTAATTGAATGAAATTCCATTTTCGTTTTCCTATTTTAATTGTTATTGTCACATACATATTCAAATGCAAGGATTGAAAGTGACTAGGAAATAGCCATTGGCAACAATAGAATACTTACATCGATTATATCATTAACAATGTAAATATCTTGTAATATTCCTAAATAGAGCATATATAGGTTATTATTATATTTTACGTTTTCAAATACTAGTATAGGTAATAGTAGCTACCTAAAATAGGAAAAGTGAACATGTCCAGATTGTGGGTCAATCACAGGACATATCACGTACATTAAAGTAAATAAATATCTGAATTATTTAATAATTTTAATCATTTAAATTTGTGAGATTTTGGGATTAGTCCTTGAGGGATTTGCTGCAATTTTAATTGTATCAAATTGCTTATTTGTAAAAATGTTATCCAATTACCCCGAGTTATTAATACTATTTATAGGTACCTATCTGTTATTTTGTTAGCATTTGTTTTAAGATATAATATAATATAAGTCGTTTTTATAATTTGGTCGAAATTAAATTTGGTTCACAGATTTGTATCTCTGTCTGTACTCTTTGACAATCACTTTTAGAAACAATTGTGAATAATTTCTATATTTAAGTAGGTACACGGTTAAAGGATTACTTACGGTGTGACCAAGCTTCAAAGATGCGGTAGCTGTAGTGACCTCCAAGTCTTGATGACAAGGTAGGAATGCCATATGAAGTCATGAGGAGTACAGTCGAAAGGAGCTATTGAAATATTCCCCAATAAATTCAACAACATATTGTGATAAGTCGCTATGGAGGAATGGCAGTCTACAATCTCGATGTTTCCTGCCAGTTGATTTGTTTGTTGATGTTGTAGTTGTCAAGATTTTTGCAAAATACTTCCGATCGAATCAATTTTGAGCAGCATGGTTGGCGTTCACAGTGATGAAACTGCAAAACAATGGTCCTGTTCCGTCCTCGATGGAACCTACGTTTTTTCTTAGTGGTCAGATAGTCCTGCACTCGACAACAAATTACTTTACATCAATATATTTATGATCTATCTCTGCGGCTACTAAGGGACACTACCAGCTACTCTACAAACAAAACTAGTTACTAATAAAACTCACTTTTCAACACCTTAATTCTAGTGATCAACCTTGAAGGCACTAACAACTAGATTAGGTACATCCTAATATTTGCCAAACATGTGTCGTCTATCTATTTTATATGATCTAAGAAGTTATTTATTTAACCTTTCCTTTCACCTTAACAGAACACTAATTATCATTGAGAACATAAAACTGAGATAATTTAATGTTCATCCTTTCAGCAAATACTTTTAAAACGCAAGTCGTGTAGGAATAGATTGAAAAATTACATATGAATGAGCGAAAGTACTGGAATAAGGAAATAAGGGATTTTACACAGAATATTTTTCTGTCTGCTAAATATGTTACCGTTGCCAGGAAAGAGTTTTTCACACAAAAGATAAGGCAATTACCGAATACAATGGTTTCCTCGACTTCCGTAAGGTTACAGAACGTGAAGCTTCGGGCAGCCGCCACCAATATTTTCACACCGGTGAATGTAGTGAATCTTATGTATTGCATATTGTGGCGTGGAAAAATATTGGTGGCGGCTGCCCGAAGCTTCACGTTCTGTAACTTGATCGAAGGCAAACAATCCATTGTTCTCCCTACAAATGGGTTATCTTTGGTGTGAGAAACTCTTTCCTGACAATACTAATAGCTCCCAATGGAGTCATTGCTGAATGTTGCATCTCTCAACACACACGTACATTACTATAAATAATTTGACTGCAACTGAACGTTATGCGCCTTCAATTTACACAGAAAGTTCACATATGTTATTTATAGATGTTGTTAAGTCTTTGGTAAACTGCCTTAATGTAAATAATTCACTTCCTTGGTCAAAATTTAATACTCGTTGTTGTTACTCGTATCCCCAGCCAAAACAAAAACGCAATTAGAACGTTTCGAAAGAGGCAAAAAGAAATTCATGTTATAGTGAAAAAGTGAGGTAATGTGTACCGTGGGAACTCAAATGAAATTTTCGATTTCTTTTACAATTATTTTATGCGTATTCTTTTGAAAAACTACTATCATAATGCTCCATGTTATGGCTCAAATGTTAAAGAAGAATGCATTCCACATTTTTCCCCGTAAGAGTTTTTGTTAGAAAATCATGAAAAATAACCCTGTTTGGTATGTTTTGAGAATAGAGCCCTTTTGACGGCCCTGGTACGAGCTTCTGTTTATCTAGCACTAAAAGTTAGTTCGTCCATTACGTTACGTTACGTTGACAATAGAGCACTCTATTTACGTAATGTTAGAGTGTGCAATTAAAATAATATAACTTACGGAGTTACTGTTTTTCGATGGGGATGACACACTGTAACTTTATTTACTAGTTTATTTATGTCCGATCTAATTAAGTATGCTATTTGGAAGATCAAGTTAAACTACGTTCCCCAGACGAGTATCACTTCAGGGACTCGAGTAGGGAATACTTCATCTACATATTTACAGCTGGAAAAACCACGTAGGCGTTTTCCATTGAATGCGACCTGTGGATGTAGACTCCTATTTTCATATATGCAGATCTATATATTGCAACTACGTGACCGTGCGTTGGGTACCTACTCTAAAATACCAAAACCCATCTTTTCACAGCTCCACGTTCAATGTAAAGCAACAATTAGATGCTCTCGCGTCTTTGATATCCACTTCTTTGGAACGGATTTAAGGTGCGTTAGGGTAGCTAGTTATTTAAATTTTACAATATATCCCGTGTAACTCAAAAACTAATGAACAAAAAGTGGTTTTCGATACCAATTCCTCCAGGTCCTGGAGGGTCAAAAAGCTCTAACTTTTTGTTACTAAGGTCAAATTTGGGGTTAAGTCACGTTAAGTTAAGGCTAAAAAAAACGTTTTATGGGAAAACAATCTGGGACCTCAATTAATTCTAATCCTAACAAATACTTAGAACTTTACGACCGTCCAGAATCCTAGACCAATGGGTGGTAAAAACGGGACCTTTTCTTGTTCATTATGTTTTGAGTTATTATACGGAAAATTGTATAATCTTGATTTCTCAATAATAAAACGCAAATTTACACAAGTTGGAAGCTAGAGGCCTAGTTAAACCTTTTAAGAATCTCTGGCCAAAAGACAAATCATTTTGATCAGTCAATGTTTTTAAATTATTTTGAATGAGAACTGAGTGCATTCTAATTGTAATTGCATAAATGATTCATACAAATTATATATTACAATATTTGATAAAAGATATGTGCAAATATTGAATCCTTAGTGAAATTTTATGAAAACTTTGAAGTTGATAGAAGCCCGAGTAAGTCAATGGAGCATATATGGTAGCCACTTAATATCTCTACTCAAATCTAGGACACTACTTTTGTCAACAGCTACTTCCCGGAATATCTAGTATACTCACAGAACTTCCATGTAAACATTTAGTGGGTGTGGGTGGGAAATAGAGTGATATTCTGCAATAGCTCACCTTACATTTTCATCCTACATGCCACAGCTACAAGTGCGTAACTCCGATGATGAAAGAATTGTCGTGCCCGTGCATATTTTTAGCCTGAACAAGACTCCAATTTCTACTTTCCTACAGAAGCCGTCAAAACAATCTTTTGTAACTAGATCGTTTCGGTGCATAGAATGGTGCCCAGAGAGACCCAGTTTTGACAAGCTAACTTAGGCTGATGTTGTAATGGATGCCGACCGTGTCATCCTCTACTCCACTTACTACTAAATATTGTCTTCGGGAACTGAATCTATGCTGAAAGGGATAATCCGTAGCTAGTCCTTGATTTGGCAATAGATAACTAAATTAGAATGTCTAGTCGGAGACAGGAAAGAGAATGAACGTAATATATTAACCTTGATGTTCCCAGGAGAAACATTTGAGCTGGTAGGGTCTCTATTCAGCGAATTAAGATTTTCATTGAGAACGCGATTACTGTGTACCCGAAGATTGCCGTGAATGTTGTTCTGTCCGTTGGAGGTGATGCGACTTGTGTGTCGTTGGGACGATATACTACTCTCCGTTGAAAGTCGCGATGGATTCGAGCATCGTCGCAAAGAGTCGGCAATCATTATAAAACCCTGTAATGTACATGCATATATACCACTTAGTTTCATAGCCAATAAAAAGGGGAAATCCAGTTATCATTAAAGGACCTTTTAGTTTACAGAAGGATTTTTTAGTCATTACACTTTCACCATGTAAATCAATTTTCTATTTTCAGGCCTAAAAATATACAAAAAATATTTTCATGACTTTTTCAGAAATTCGAAATTTCACTTAACTTTCCCCATGGAGAAAGTTTTGTAACAGTGAAACTCCTATTTATTAGAAAAAAGAGAGAAATCTTTTTAGACTTTGAAGAACGAAATTTGAAGTACCTACGTGTTTAAACTGACATGACAACGAATAAATGAAATGGTAATAAAATCACCCTGTGAGTCTCGTGTAGGTGGCAGAGAAAGAGAAAGGTCAATAAAATATTATTGTCGGAGGAAATGGTTGTTTAAAGAGGAGAAGAGGTGATTTATTTTTAGGACAGTGGTTGTTGACTCGTTTGTTTACCTTTCGAAAGCGGGCACTCATCGCGAAGTAGACAAATGGGTTGACCGTTGAATTGGTGAAACACAATAAGTTGATGCTCAGCATGGTGAAGAAGAATTGTCCGTTTTCGAAAAAATTGTGGTATTGTGTAATGACGGAAACAATGAAATAAGGAGTCCAACAAACTGTAAATGACAGCACTATGACCAAAACCATTTTCGCGACCTAAAATCACATTGAAGAATAGCGTCAGACATTTCATCTTATTCCCCATGTTACATTACTACGCATTTGTGTTATGCCTCATCCAAAAGTGCATTGTTGGAGCTTCTGTGTACTAAAATATCTAGACACAACTGTATAATAATTACGTATGAGATCTGTGTCTTAAATAGCTATATGTATCTGTTGAAAAATTGTCTTTGGACTCATAGGCATTCTGGGCACAAAGAGACGAGTTGTTTTGTTGTTATCAGCCTAACGCAACGGTTAATTAATGTAAAGTTGTGTTGCAAACATGTCAGCCTCGTTCCTTTTGTTAGAAAGAGCCTTTGTGCCAGCTTTCATCAGACGTCAGAAATACGAACTCGAGCAAAACTACCCTTTGTACAATTGATTTACGTATTTTGACAAAGGAAAGTATATTGTTTCATGTCCATTAATTAGTTTTATGGTGCCTACTTCTAAAATATTAGTTCATTGAGTATTGCAGTTCACGACTGTTTTCAATGCCTTAGTGTGTAGACCCTGTGGCAGGGATCCTACAGGATGTAAAGAAAGTTCGTTGACATATAGGAAAGGAGCTGTCTATTTCACTACGCCAACACCAACTTCGGACTAGAGAAAATTAGAAAGGGAATTTCAAATCTAAGGCTGTCAATTTGTCGTAATGGCATTGGTGTAAGAAAAAAAGACCCTGCCTATGTCAACTGACTTTTATTAAATCCATCCTGTAGAACAATTCTCGGTATTCTATTTTCCTTAAAATACAACTACGCACACTACAAAAATAAATGTGGTTTACCTTTCGACGACCGTGTTCCATGCTAATAGCTCGTGGGTCTCGGCGGGTTTGGGCAGGGATTTTCTTCATTAGAACACGCGTAATTGAGAAACAAGTGACCACAATAAAAATCAGGGGGATCATGTACATTGTCACGAAAAGAAAGATGAAGTATCTCGTCCGGAACTCATTGGTGAACCTACAAAATATTTCCAAGTACTTTTTATTTAGAAACTCTAAATAAATTCGACGTTTTCGAAATTAATCCAACAGCTCATTATAAGAAATCTCAGAGCAACAAATTTTAACCATGCGGTTCCAAACTGAGTAAAATACTGTGGTTGATTTACTCTCACTAGGAATAAATTTGTAGTGAATTCATTGATAGATTCATTCATTCATACATTCAAACAACCATATCCTAATTTCCATTAATAAGTTAAAATAATCCAATTATGTCTTTTTATATAAATCACATGAATTGTAATATGAAAGATGAATGATTATATCGTAATATATTAGAAATATGAATGATTTATTCATATTTCTTGAAAAGGGTATATGATGCTAATAAATAAGACGATCTCAGCAATATTGGTTTATCTTTTGGAAAACAAAGAGGAATTGTGAGAATGCCTTACGATGATAGTTCTGAATTCAACAGGAACTCAATTTCTTGCAACTATCTTTAGCAATTAGATTAATTAACTTGGGTTTCCCGTAACTATAGATGTACATATATTATAGATGTAGATCATTTGGTACTACTATGCTATAAATAGGGATTTGCAAAAGATGCTGATTTACAAAGTCTTACGTGTCATGGCATGTGAGACGTGAGAATTCCCCTAAATCCGAGTAAAGGTAATGGGTTGCAGCATTAGAAGGATACCAGATGTTGGGGGCGGCCAAGATGCAAGGAAGAATCCAAACCATAATCAGTACACGTCGGATGCGATGATCTTTAAGGTTTATGCGAGAGAGTACAGGAAACACAACTGCATAGTATCTGCACATAGGTACATATATAATCTCGTAAGAAATCTTCTACAGTATGGAACACAGTTCAA
>JAAAYG020036189.1:0-14060 GCA_009936455.2 Tomocerus minor
TATCAACCGTGGACAAGAATATGGATATTTACATTCAAGATGTTTTTATTGCAACACCCAACCAAATAAACACCATTGCATTTAATGGCAAAAGAATTGAAATGAGAAAAAGGGAAAAACTGAAATTGATGAAACTCCTCGAGCTGATAAATATGATGGAAGAAATTATTAAAGAATTCTCCGTCATTTTTACTAAATCGATTTTAATGAATTTGTCGTTGACATTATTTTTTATTTCAGCAACTACGTTTTATACCCTTGCATTCTACACAAATATTTTAAATTTATCAATGCCAATTTCTGTCGTATTTTTGTATTCAACTTTTCTGTATATATTATGTAATGAATGCGGAACCATCACACAAATGTTCTTGAAAATTCTACATAGACTACAAAATGTGCCACAAGATATACTCACAGCCGAATTGGAATCTAAAGTAAGTTGACATTATGATGTCTGGAACAGGTGCTATAGTACATCTAATATTATATCTAATAAAATATATGGTAAATACTAAATATGTAATGCTAACATGTACAACATACATAGGGAAAAAACGATAGTCTCTCAGATCCACATGAATAATATGAAGAAAATCAAAATCTTCTCAAAAAGTAATGTTGTTGGTGTTTACTAATTTGGTATTTATATTGCAGATTTTGATATGTTCGTCCCGAATATCCAGCAATCCGCCTTCTGTCAACGTCGGTGGATTTTTCAAGTTAAACTGTTCACTAATAATATCGGTGCCTAATTTAATTACCTTTCAAGCATTTTAATGGACAACGAATATAAACACAGCTGAAACATTAAAAATCAAATTTGTTTTACAGGTTGTAAGTGCAATGATTACTTACATAGTTATATTATTGCAATTTCGAGGATCCGAAAATGATAGTTGTCGAAATGAGCCATCCCCTGTGAACTAAAATCATTTTACATTTAATTTAATATAAAACTACTTTCACAGCACTAATCAACAAGGCAACGAAACCTGGTAAAATTAAAAAAAAGTTTCTAAAGAAAGAGTAGGGTAATTATGCTACTCTAAATAATTAAATTAAATAGTTGCCATAAAGACTTTAAAACAGGGTTGTATATTGTCCACCAAAATGGAATTTCTTCCATCCAGTGGATGAAATGGATGAAATTGGACAAAATAAGAGTGGATAGTATTGAAGTACATGTGCCCACATACCATCATCACCTTATCTCTTTTTCTTTTGTTTTATGTAATCTAAAGTTGCAATTTTCAACAAAATATATAAAAAAGCCTTAATCATTATTTGTAATTACCAATTTTATTAATTAATAACTGCAAAAAGCGTAAACTATTGCAGATTACAAGAAATTATTTACCTTCAGCTAGAATTCAGTACTTTGTTATACATACAATGTACTTGCATTTCGCGTAAGGCAAGCTATAAAATGAATTCGTCTGTATTAATTTAATCTGAGACTTTATTATACTATCACAGTCACAGATTATTTATTTGTGAGGATCCCGGATGGAAAAAAGAAGTTTGGATAATCATGAAGAACTACATAGCACATTAGGTAGAATTGTTTAATCTTATTTTTAAATTAAAGGTTTTGTTTACAATTAAATGTGACTATTTCTTTGCCATTATTCAAAGTCCTGTTTCCCATCTTCACAAATCTGTAATAGTATAATAAGTAATAAGGACTGAATTTTAATCAATATGAAAGTTCTATCATTTCAAAGCTGCTATTCATTAAATGATAATGATAATGGACATATACACTTAATATGTGTAGTAAATAAGTACCTACTTGTCTTTTCAAAAAATGCCTATTGAGATATATTTTAGGATACATATCGAATAAAACTAATTTCAATGTTCACAGTGAAATGGTCCAAAGTAACTATAATAAGATCTGTTCATTTAATACGCGTGTACTTTGGGCTCTAATTGCTTTAACTTATAACCTTAGAAAAAAGAGACAAGACAACGAAACTCTCATTCGATCTACTCGATGAAAGTTAATACTAGAAACAAATAGCAGATAACATATAACAACGAATTTAACACTGAAGAAATTCCGAACGTGGAGATTCCCTTATATCATGTAAGTAGAAGATTTGCGGGACAATTTTGTTATAAATTTTAAACCATTTGACTGTGAGCATTGAAATTAGTTTATTCGATTTCTTATTTTTCATGTTAGATATCTCCCAATTGACAATTTTGGTAATACTAAGTACTTACTACAATGTGTTTATTAAG
This sequence comes from Tomocerus minor, assembly GCA_009936455.2. NCBI lineage: Eukaryota > Metazoa > Arthropoda > Collembola > Entomobryomorpha > Tomoceridae > Tomocerus > Tomocerus minor. The sequence goes on from JAAAYG020036189.1 coordinate 2,251, forward strand.
GATATTTTCACTTAAATGAATAACGACTAAGTATTTAGCATTACTTTCTTAGCTGAGGTATGTGAATATTACCCTATTGAGTTAATTTTGGGTAAAAATGCAGTGATACAATTTTATGTTGCACCTTTTAAGCAGAAATGCAAGATACATATCATAAAGTTCAAAGTAATGTATAGAAATAATAATTATAATAATTGTTACAAATAGTTATTTTAATTTAAAAAAATTCTTTCTTTTAAACTTTAACTTATGTAATGTGTTCTAGCTTATTACTGTGTCATTTTGGCAAGTTATGAATGTATGATCAGTGGCAATAAAGTCGGTATATATAATAGTGTAGGCAATTCCATTTCTATTATAATAACTTTAATTTTATCCGTCCACTATCCACCTGGATGAAATTCAAGTGGATGAAACCAATTTTGTCCAATTTTATCCTACCCCTTCATTTCCTCCACGTCAACCCTGCTTTAAAAACTAAATTGCAACAACTTGGGGCTCTTATATCCTCAATACCTAAAAAACTCGGTGATCGAAATAATTACATGGAAACTACATACCTAACAGTATACTTAAATACGCGAATTTAATTGACATATATTTTATATATTTACAACAATTACAATTACAACAAACCCCAACAATAATATAATTCGTGACTGTTAAAATACATAGAAACTGTTGTTTATTTACATGATTTTATATGTCTATAAAGTCCCTCACTAACTTTTATAAGTTTTCGATTAAGAACCTACTTAATTTGAATTATAAGAATATTATGGTTACATGCAGCTAACATTATGAGGGTGAAATTACAAATACAGTAACATTTACTTGACTTTTTTAAAATACACAATTATCTTGGATCACGAGAATCAAGACTATCTATTACAAAATCTTGAGACAATTATATAACATATTTTTTGAGAAATAAACATTAATTTACTTTTAACATCATTGAAATTGAATCCTCTGAGTAAAGTTTAAGAAATTGAAAAGCCATACTGGTTTGTCTCTTGATACAGAATGCCCAGCATTCCTGACTATCCTGACCAGGACGTAGGGTAAATTCTTGGCTGTTTTCACATAGCCTGCCACCGTGCCATTTACATTCCAAATTTTTCTGACTGCTGTAGAAAAGTTTTCTGATCCATGCCAATTTGGATTCTTGATCATTTTGTATACTCCAGTGTGGAATGTCGCGATATCCAATTGTCCAACGTAAATGAGAGTTTTGTATCCCCAATTCAAAAGATCTTCAACCAAAGGTTTCACAGATCGAAGAACGTTGGGTTTAAAATATTACCAGTCCACTTAAATCCGTACAAGTCAAATTCCCAACATAAAGATACTTTCTGAATTTTTGCTCTGCTTTCTTAAAAACTGTCAGTCTGGTTTGTCTGTTCAGTTTGTCTTAAAGAATATTTTTGAATAAACTAAATCCGGTAACGTTCCTGAAATAAATTGCATTTGATCCATCAAAAAATAGCTCTTTGGAGCTTTGATAAAACAATCTTAGTTAATACTAATATTTATAAATTAAAACTATTTACGAATTTATCCAATATTTATAGGTATTTTAAGAATTTAATATTTATAAAACAGTCAGATTGCATTCTAGAATGTATAATAATAAATCCAATAACTGAAATCTTAAAATGGCATATAACAAATTTAGCAATGTACACCTTCACTGCTTCCAAATGACACTCCTGAGCAATTAAATTCTGTACTAAAACAATTTTGTTATAGAAATAGTAATTATTTTATTTGAATTGAACATTTTGTCCATTTGGGATCAGCAATTAATTGCAGGTAATTAAATTTGTTAACCGAGCCCCGCCCTCCTCACAATACAGTTTTTTTTTAAATTTTGATATTATGTACGTATGGACAGCCACATCTATTAACACTATAAGCAAATACAATAATGTCACAAATGAATTGAGATTGTGTCAAAAAATAATATGTCAAAGTGCCTTTAAAAATAATATTTATTTAGTACGACCTATACACACAAAAATTTGATTATCTTACGAATATTGAATCGCATATATAGTTACGATAAGTCCGTCAGCAACATGCAGTGATCACGGGACAATTATTGTCTAACACACAAACAATTGGCACGCCAAGCGTGAAAGTATATTTTTGAATGGCAATTTTATTTTGTTCTAATGTAATTTCACTTTGAGAAACACTGTTCTTTGGGCCCTTCAAAAAATAAACATGGAGAATAGATTTATTGCTGAAGAAGATGAAGATTTATTACTCAAAACTGGAAATTGGGCATTTACAATGGGGAAGATCTCTGGCTATTATTGTCTGCATATCAAAAAGTCCAGGGCTAATTTTCAAGTTTTAATGAAATCTAAACTATTTTCTATTACAATATTGTGGATCGTCATAAATACTGGAATGTGTATTGCAAAAATGGAGGATAAAATCAAAAACTTTGAATTGTACAAAAAAGGTGCCACATTAAATGGGGAGACGGCATTTTATGTCCTTTACCTACTAAATTTTGCGTTAGAAATTTTAACGTCCTTGTTAAGGGTGTTAGGAATTTGGCAAAGAAATGATCACGTTAAAATTTGGAAACTGACTGTTGAATTTTACAGTCATGCCAGAAGATGCATATCAGGTTTCGATGGAAAATATCCACAACTGTTGCGAAAAATTAATAAGAGCCTTAGGAATTATTCACTACTCATCATACTACAATCTTTTATAGTAGCTCCATATTTGATTCTGAATTTATTATCGTCTAATGCAATTAATAATATACCTTTAAACATTTTGCTATTTATTATCATATATAATGTACATACGACTTTTATCTCCCAATTTCATGCTGCAAATCTTTTGTTTCTAATATTATTTACAAAATTATTCACTTTTGAATTGAATGTCATTATTTGTGAATTGGAAACTTTATCAACGGTGGATAAGAATATGGATATTTACATTCAAGATGTTTTTATTGTAATACCTAGCCAAAAAACATTAAACGGCAACACAATTGAAAAAAGAAAAAGAGAGACATTGATGAAACTTCTCGAGCTATTTAATATGATGGAAGAAATTATTAAAGAATTCTCCGTTATTTTTACTAAATCAATTTTAATGAATTTGTCGTTGACATTATTTTTTATTTCAGCAACTATTTTTTATATCCTTGCATTCTACACAAATATTTTACATTTATTATTGCCGATTTCTGTCGTATTTTTGTATTCAACATTTCTATATATACTGTGTACTGAATGCGGAATCATCACACAACTGTTCTTGAAAATTCTACATAGACTACAAAATGTGCCACAAGATATTCTCACAGCCGAATTGGAATCTAAAGTAAGTTGTCATTATCATTATTGGAGAATGTACTATATTTATGAACAAACTGTAATTTCTAAAATATGTATCCTAATTAATCCTAATTGAAATAGTCTTTGATTTTCGATTGCATCTTATAAACTGTACCTACTTGGAGTATATACATTAGTAGTACATATTATAGTTAGTTACACGATTAAATAAATAAATTTTAAAAAACTAACTACAAGCCGTTAGTTTTTTAGCCGTTTTCTCGGTAACATGTGGACCGATTGCACCCATTTTGAATAGGGTTAGTCACGGGGACCATATGCAATGTGTTAACGTTCGTTGATATGCGTTCGAGAGTTATCGTGGTAACGGACGGACGTACGGACAGAATGTGTGATTCCATAATCTCTCCTAGGGCCAGCTAAAATGGTTTGCAATATTATCTAAAAAGAGGAACATAAAACTAACTCCTAATAGGCATATTATATTCTTAGGAGAAGATACTTATACGATATACGACAGAAAGTCACGTTTGTCAAAAACGAAGACATTTCTCAGGTTTACGGCAGGATAGCCATAAACTATCATAGCTAATTTCCATCTGTTCCCATTTGTGTTATTTTATAAATTCTTTCCTATTTTTTTTGAAAAAAATGATGGCTTCCCAGACCGAAAGACCTAAACATATGGGATCGAATAAAGAGCAAAATATATCTCCTTTAGAGATTTTAATCGTGAAATTTCAATTTTCGTCCTCGTTTCCAATATATATACGGTTTAAAGACTTTAAAACCTTATACCTTTGCAACTAAGAGAAAAATTTAAATTTCGCATTTGATTTCTCGGAAGTAGATATTGCTCTTTATTCGATCTATACCCAATTCATAATTTTAAATCCCATGACACCATCCTTTTCTCCCAAAAAATATTAGATGGAAAAATTATAATTGATGGACGATGTGAATATCATCGGTGGGTTAAGACTTTGTGAGAGAAAAAAATTAAAAATGTATAATAAACCCTTGAGTTTATAAGGGCAACTATTACTGCAGTCAATTAACAAGTATGTATAATGCTCATTTTGTTGTTGGTGTTTATATAATTTGGTATTTATGTTTCAGATTTTGATATGTTCGTCCTGATTATCCAGCAGTCCACCTTCTGTGAATGTCGGTGGATTTTTCAAGCTAAACTGTTCTCTAATAATTTCGGTGCCTTATTTAATTATCTTTCTATGCATTATAATGGACAACGAATATGAATACATAGCTGAAACATTACAAATCAAACTTGTTTTACAGGTTGCAAGTGCAATGATTACTTACATAGTTATCTTATTGCAATTTCGAGGATCTGAAAATGATGGTTGTCGAAATAAAACGTCTCCTATGAACTAATAGAATAATTTTATATTTAATTTGAAATAAAAACACAATAAAGAAATACACAATGCACAATAAACACAATCAAAACACTAATAATAAAGAAAGAAAAAAAAATATAATGAAAGAATAACAAACCTCATCTTAAGTTCTGAGGGCTACTCAATATTTCTAAAATACGTGGAAACCGGCGTCTTGGCTACATCTCATGAACATAAGACAACGGTAATAATATGAGCCTAAGAATATTATGGTTACATACAGCTAACACTCTACGGATGAAATTAAGATAACATTTAATTATTTTACTTTTTTTAAACACATTAATTGTCTTGGATCAGGAGAAGCAGAACCATCCATCACAAAAATCCCGAGACGATTATATTCTTACATTTTTTTGAGAAATAAATATTAATTTAATTTTAAAATCATTGAGATTGAATCCTCTGAGTTTTATTTAACAAATCGAAGAGCCAGGCAAGTTGGTCTCTTGATGCAGAATGCCCAGCATTTCTGACAAGCACGTACGATAAATTCTTGGCTGTTTTCGCATAGCCTGCCACCTTGCCATTTACATTCCAAATTTTTCTGATGCTGTAGAAAGGTTATATAATACAATATAAAATAATATAATATGTACCTACATATATTTGTGGTAGCAGAGTATATAATATTTAATATGTAGCTTATGCTTTACTAAGTAATCTTACCGACATCCATTGATTGCTCACAAAAAATATATAACATGTTTTCATAACCTTCAAAGTATGATGTGTGATGCCTAACATTTAATCTTACAAAAAAAACAAGACAAGAGAAGTGTGTCTAGTCTTTTGGCAAATCATAAATGTATAATCAGTGACAATAATGTTGGTATTTATATACATCTAAATGATTTTTATGACAAATAAAATGTACTTGCTCAAGTTACACATAATTGCGTACACAAAATCAATAAATGCGTTTGAAATGAGGCTTATGTATAAACGCCATCTTAATCGATAGATAGATAGTATAAAAGTTTTTGTTTTGTAACAGCACGAATGGACGTCACCTAAAACGACATAAAAATCCCAGTTTGTTACTTTGAAAGGTCTACCTGGTTGTATATAAAGTGATTTAGGAGTTTATATGAATTGAACATTTTGTCCATTTGTGATCAAAAATTAATTGCAGCCTTTTAAATTCGTTAATAATTGAGGACTGCCCTCCTGACATTATAGTTTTTTTATTTTGATATATGGTACGTATACGTACATTTATGTATACACAGACAGATATAATCCTAAGCAAATACAAAAACCTCCCAAATGAATTGAGATTGCACCAAAAAATAATATTCCAAAGTTCCTTAAAAATAATATTTATTTAGCACGGCCTATACACACAAAAATTTGATTATCTTATGAATATTGAATTGCAGAACTTTAAGTCCGTCAGCATAGTGATCACCGGACAATCATTCTCCAACACAAAAACAATTTGCACACCAAATGTGAGACTATTTGAATGGCAATTTTATTTTGTTATACGGTAATTTCCCTTTGAGAAACAACATTTCTTTTACTTTCAAAAAATAAACATGGAGAATAGATTTATTGCTGCAGAAGATGAAGATTTATTACTCAAAACTGGAAATTGGGCTTTTTCAATGGGAAAGGTTTCTGGCTATTATTGTCTGCAAATCAAAAAGACCAGGGCTAATTTCCGAGTTTTAAGGAAATCTAAATTATTTTCTATTACAATATTGTGGAACATCATAATTATTGCAATCAGTATTTCAAAATTGGAAAACAATATCACAAACTTTGAAACGTACAGAAAAGAAGTCACCATAAGTGGGGAGACGGCATTTTATGTCCTTAGCCTTCTAAATTTTGCGTTAGAAATTTTAACGTCCTTGTTAAGGGTGTTAGGAATTTGGCAAAGAAATGAGCACGTTAAAATTTGGAGAATGACTGTTGGATTTTACAGTCATGCGAGAAGATGCATACCAGATTTCGAAGGAAAATATCCGCAACTGTTGCGAAAAATTAATAAGAGCCTTAGGAATTATTCACTACTCATCATCCTACAATTCTTTATAGTTGCGTCATATTTGATTCTGCGTTTATTCACGTTTGAAGAAATTAATGCCATTCCTTTAAATATTTTGCCATTTGTTATCACAAATAGTATACATACAATTTTTGTCTCCCAATTTCACGCTGTGAATCTTTTGTTTCTAATATTATTTACAAAATTATTTACTTTTGAATTGAATGTCATTATTTGTGAATTGGAAGCTTTATCAACGGTGGATAAGAATATGGATATTTACATTCAACATGTTTTTATTGCAACACCCAACAAAATAAATACCATTACAATAAAAGGCAACACAATGGAAAAGAGGAAAAGAGAGAAGTTGATGAAACTCTTCGAGCTGTTAAATATGATTGAAGAAATTATTAAAGAATTCTCAGTTATTTTTACTAAATTAATTTTAGTGAATTTGTCGTTGACATTATTTTTTATTTCCGGAGCTATGTTTTATACCTTTGCATTCTACTCAAATATTTTAAATTTATTATTGCCAATTTCTGTCGTATTTTTGTATTCTACTTTTCTGTATATATTATGTAATGAATGCGGAATCATCACACAACTGTTCTTGAAAATTCTACATAGATTACAAAATTTGCCACAGTTTTTTTTCACAGCCGAATTGGAATCTAAAGTAAGTTGCCATTATTATTCCTGGAACACAGGTATTATATTTATAAACATATTGTAAATACTGAATATGTATTCCTTTAATCCTAATTGGAACAGTCTCTGACTTTTGATTGCATCTAAACCCACCCAAGTACTCCGTGTACTGTTTATGCTTATAAACAGTACATGGAGTACTTAGGTGGGTTTATTAGTGGGTAGATTTATTATTTATCTAGTTAAACGACAAGGCCGGCTGTAAAAATATATTTCGGGGGGGGGGGGGCTCTGACGCCAAATACATTTTATTGCAGTATTTACGACCACTATAATCGCGCGTAGCGCAAAATGCTTTGCTGTTTACGGCTAAAAATCGTTGAAAAATGGCTACTTTCGCCCGAGGAATGGAAAATTTTGAGCATTTTTCCAAAATATTCTCATTTTCTCCCCTGCCCCCTGGATCCGGGCATGTTAAAGGATGCAAAAAAAATGATTTGCCATTTCTTCCAAAAAGATAGTAACTCCTACAAGTTATATTGTAATCTTTAAGGCCAAGGTCCATAACGATATACGACACAAAGTCACGAATGTCGAAAACGAAAATATTTCCGAGGTTTAAGGGCTGATAGCCATAACTTACCATACCACAACTAATTTCCATCGATGTTTCCATTTCTGTTATTTTTTCCTATTTATTGGGAAAAATGATAGCCTCCTAGACCGAAAGACCTAACATTATGGATCAAATAAAGACCAAAATCCACTTTAGTTAATTGTGAAACTTCAATTTTTGTCGTAGTCTCCAAGATATACAGTTTTAAGATTTTAAATTCCTCAGTTTAAAATTAAGAGGAAAATTGAAAGTTCACAATAAAAATCTATAGCGGAGATTTTTGTTCTTTTTTGGGTCCATACCTAATTCATAATTTTAGGTCCTTAGTCTAGGAGGCCATTTTTCTTAAACAAAAAAATTTGTGTGGAAAAATGACAGTTGATTGACAATATAGCGTTTTATCACTTGAACCAGTACGTTAAGAAATACGATCTTTTGTGAGACTAATAATTTATAATATACTTTCTGTGGTTAATATAAGAGCCACTATTACTGTTGCAGTCACTTACAAGTATGTATAATGTTCATTTTGTTGTCGGTGTCTACATAATTTGGTATTTATGTTACAGATTTTGATATGTTCGTCCCGATTATCCAGCAGTCCGCCTTCTGTGAATGTCGGTGGATTTTTTAAGCTAAACTGTTCTCTAATAATATCGGTGCCTAATTAAATTACCTTTCTATGCATTTTAATAGACAACAAATACAAAAACATAACTGAAAAATTACAAATCATGTTTTGTTTACAGGTTGCAAGTGCAATGATTACTTACATAGTTATATTATTGCAATTTCGAGGATCTGAAAATGATGTTTGTCGAAATGAAACGTCTTCTGTGAACTAACAAAATTATTTCACATTTAATTTGAAATAAAAACACCGCCACAACATTAATAAACAATAAAACGAAACCTGGAAAAAGAAAATAATAAGTTTTTGATGAAAGAATTACAAATCTCATCTTAAGTTATGATGGCTACTCAATATTTCCAAAATTGACGTCTTTGTTACATCTTATGAACATAAGGCAACGGTCCTAATAATACGCACCGTAGAATATTATGGTGTTCATACATCTAACATTATAAGGATAAAATTGCAGTAACATTTATTTTACTTTGTTAAAATACACAACTGTCTTTGATCACGAGAATCACGACCATCCATCACAAAATCATTAGGCAATTATATAATTATATGTTTGGAGTAATAAACATTAATATAGTTTTAAAATCATTAAGATTGAATCCTCTGAGTAAATTTATTTAACAAATCGAAAAGCCAGGCAGGTTGGTCTCTTGATGCAGAATGCCCAGCATTCCTGACCAGGACGTATGATAAATTCTTGGCTGTTTTCGCATAGCCTGCCACCGTGCCATTTACATTCCAAATTTTTCTGACTGCTGTAGAAAAATTTTCTGATCCACGCCAATTTAGATTCTTGACCATTTTGTATACCCCAGTGTGGAATGTCACAATATCCAATTGTCCAGCGTAAATGAGAGTTTTGTATCCCCAATTCAAAAGATCTTCAACTAAAGGTTTCACAGATCGAAGAACGTTGGGTTTAAAAGTGTTTACTACCAGTCCACTTAAATCCGTAAAAGTCAAATTCCCAACATGAAGATACTTTCTGAATTTTTGTTCTGCTTTCTTAAAAAGTGTCTGCCTGGTTTGTCTGTCTATTTTGTCTTGAAGAATATTTTTGAATGAACTAAATCCGGTTACGTTGGTAAAATAAGTTGCATTTGATCCGTCAAAAATGGCTTCTTTGAGCTGTGATAAGACAATCTCAGTTAGTATTAATATTTGATGAATTCTTAAAACTATTTACAAAAATGTATCTAATATTTATATTTTAATAGGTTAAAATTTTTTAAAACAGCCAGATTACATTCTAGAATATGTGATAATGAAGTCAATAAATGAAATCATCTTAAATAGATAATAATAAATTTAGCACTGTTGCATACCTCCACTGCTTCCAAATAGCGCTCCTGAGCAATTAAGTTCTGTATTAAAACAGTTTTGTCGTGAAAATAGTCCCGAGCATGTTCATCAATGAGTCCCACATAATACAAATAGTCTCCATAATCCATTTGGCTAATAGGATCTACTAGAGGAGTTTCCAAGAACATTCCTTTCAAATTTATTCGTAATTCTGGATTTCCTTGATTCTTAATGTGGATGTAATGTGCAGTTGCCGGAGCATAAATTCCTGTAGATATACAAATACAGTTTTCTATTGATAAAAGTTAAATTCATAAATGAATATCTATTTATTCATTGCATTTAATAAATAATGTTACCCAACCTCCAAAAGAAACACCCGATACATAAAAATCATTTTTCTGCAATTCTGGAAACAATTTGAAGAACTGGACTAGAAGGCTGTACATATTTGGCGCAACTTCAGTACCCGAATGCACATTGCCTTCTTTTCTTTCGATGAAGCTATAACCTTAAAAAATATACTTCTGTAAACAAAAATTTGTGGTATCGCCGAAAATTTTTTCGTGGTGATTCTCAAAGCAATTGCACACAATCACAGATTAAGTTGAATACTTAATAATTATTGGCGAATGATAAATTTACTGTACGAAAACATAATATAAAATGCATATATATATACATAACATATTTGTGGTAGCAGAGTAAATGATATTTGTATGGTGCTTATAGGCTTTAAGTAATCTTACCGACATCCATTGGTTGATCAATGTAAATTATTGAATGACTTTTTGTCCACGTTATATTTCTCAATTGTAAATTTCCATCAGAACCGATTGAAAAAGGTCCATGTTGATAAAAAAGAGAAAAAACAGCAGATTCTCCAGGGCCACCTCCAAACCACAACAAGACCGGAGCATTTTCAGGATCTTCCTATTTAAAATGCATAGTAAATAATTTTCAAACAGGAACATAAAAAACGAAACACTTTAATGATCGTGGTGAACATTTTGAATAAAATTGAAACTCACAACAGCAGGAAAAAACCAAAAGAATGTATGAGCACCGTTCTTTTTGTCAACAGTGAGCAACCCACAGTAGCTCTCCACTTCTGAAGACAAATTCTTAACTCTGGACAAATGCCTAGCTAATGAAATTTGGTTTGATTCAATGTACGGTGTTAGGAAAAGAATTGGACTCTGAGTTTGAGTCGGATAAAGGAAAGTACTTACAATTAACTCAGAAAATATCACACCAAAATGACCCATCATGAATCACACTTAGTCTTTAAAGTTTATCGGCAAATTTTTCAAATCAAATAAAAAACCAAAACTATTTATGTAATAATGAATCTGTATAATATCTGACAAGATATAAGAGGTGGTACAATTTTTAAACTAAAATACAAATATGATAAATATATAGGAACTGAAATAAATATAAAGTGTGTAAGGGCTACGATTTAATTAGTATTATTTATGGGAATTTTTTCTTGCTTTCCATGACATTTTTACACTTTTTGATATTTAAAAAATCAGCCCAATTGTTAGTGATCGTACGTAGAATATTTACTGTCTGGCGCAGTGTGTGAGAAGAAATCAAAATGTTGAACAATCTAATATTATAGAATGAGAAATGCTTAGTAAATATGGATGGATCGATGGATGGATGAGTCGTGTAAAATTAAAAGTTACAATTATTTAATTGCCCACTTAAACATAAGTGCAGTGTTATTTGTAGGTGCCTCTATATCATAGTTGGGCAAAATACATGTATTTTGAAAATACATGTATTTTGAAAATACATGTATTTAAAATACTGTATTTAAAATACATTTTGT
>JAAAYG020036200.1:0-14059 GCA_009936455.2 Tomocerus minor
TTTTAATGTATATGAATATGTAAATCTTAATAAATTAATTTTTGCAGACCCTACTTATGTGAGATCTGCTGCAAATCCTTTGCCCTAAAGAACCAGCTGACATATCATCAAACGATGCACAACGAACAATTAGCTTACAAATTCAGATGTGAAGAGTGTAATAAAAATTTCGCCAGTCCTCAAAATCTCAAACAGCATATAAAGTCCGTTCACGAAAGAAATTATAGATATATTTGTGAGATTTGTAATCATGGATCAGCTCAAATGTCTACACATCGTGTTCATATGAGGGTAAATAGTTTTTTCTTAGTCGGTTTAATTTATCAAACGTTTTGCTTTTCAATTACCATCGTATAATGTGGGTGTATGAAATATATAGTTTTAAAAAAATGTTTTATTCTAATTAGACGCATACCGGGGAAAAGCCATTCCGATGTCACTTTTGTGAAAAGGCTTATATAAATGGGTCGATGTTGAAAATCCATCTTCGTAATCATACTGGTGAGATTACAATATCTATTGGTTTAACGGAATTAAATATAAAAGCAGTATCTGCAAATATTTTGTAAATAATTATTTTAATTTTTGTGTCTATTTTTTGCAGGAGAACGTCCGTATGTTTGTAGCATATGTCAGAAAGGATTTACTGTTAAGAGTAAACTTGATCGCCATGAATTGCTGCATAAAGAAGAAAGGCCGTTTCAATGCAGTCTTTGTACCAAAGGTTTTACTACAGTTTCGTATTTAAATAGTCACTATAAAAGTAGTCACAAGCAAACGGTTGTTACAAAAGAGGAAGTAATTATAGTAGAACAAGCCTCCTTAACAGATGTGGTGTCAGTCCCCATACAAGACACACTATCATTGCCTATGACAGTTGTAACTTTACCCATGTCAATACCTTATTGAATAGGTTGATTCATTTAATTCAAAAACCAATAATGCTAAAAAATATTTTAAAATAGCTTTTGTCTAATACTTTTTAAAAATTAACAATATTCTGTTTGGGGATTTTCTGTTTTTATCTGTTTTTCTATCATTAAGATGTAAAATGACGCTTACAGTTTCAGTAGTTCACAAATTAAAACATTTAGCGATAAAAGGCTTGCAAATATGAAATGTGTCGGAACGGAATTAAAAATCATGTTCTGTTTGGTACATGTATATATCCGTACTATATGCAGGGGGGTAGGATTTTTACTTGGGGTAGGTTATAATTTATTATAATGTGTAGCAGAATTAATTTCAATGGAAGTTTCTAAATCTTTTACTTGTCTAAAAATTTATAATAATGAACACTCAACTTATATTGTTATTGCAACTTACATAGGTCGTTTCTGTTTTTTTTTGTGGATTAATGTTACTTAAATGTCAGTCTTTTGAGAAAGGTTTGAATAATGTTAAGTAATGTGATTATTTGAAATACTCGTTAACTATATGTCAGCCGATGAGTTAAGCTACAGCGAGTAAATAATAATATACACCGGAATATATATAAATTTGTTAGATGCTGAAAATTGTCGAAATTAGTATATAAAACGATACTGAGTACACAGCTAATAATCGTGTCTTATTGATGTTCATATAAAATTAGAGATACATCTATGTACAACTAACTTTTACGGTTTAAAGAATATCATGATTATCTGCCATGCCATTATTATACGTAAAAAGTGTGTTTTAAAGGAGATTCCTTATTCCTCATAATAACTGTTTGTAAGTATGCTGTGTTTTTGGTTTCCACTTTCTGGATATGGCTGTGTAAAACTTATTATTAGTGCATGCTGCAGTTTTAAACATTAATTGATTAACGATTAATGTTGGTTTATATTTTGTGAATATAAAATGTCATCTGAACTATAGATTGTCAACTTGTAAATTAAAATGTCATAATTTGTATATACTAATGTAGTAATAAAGCATCGTGGAAATTTGACAATGACAAAATGTGACGATGACAAAATTAATCAGTACAAACTTCTTGCAACTGATATATGTACCATTTACTATCACGTTAACGTACAATAAGTGTCTACTCATTAAAAAAAACTCATTACAAAGTGTCGATGCCAAGCTGAAATGAAAGTTTGACATTTCTATTAGTATTATTGCTTTCTTTTTCCATGATCTATAAAAAAAGATGAAATATTTAAAAAGTTCAAAATCTGGGATTTTTGCAAAAGTGTTGAAGCGCTATTATTCTTTTAGTTTGGCTTTCGTTTTGAGAGAATTATGAGAATCTGTGGAAAAGATGAGCAGAAGTAGGTTACAAGTTACAGGGGACTTTTAGTCAAAGCTGCGGATATTCTACAAGCTGCGCAGAAACTCCGTTAAGATATGCAACTACATATTATGGGCACAACACAACAGAGGAAACTGACTTTTAGCCAGAAAGCCAGATTCAAGTTGTTTTCATCTCCATATGCAATAGCAAAGCTTTAGTAAGTTTATAAACACTATTCTATTTGTCCATCCATTTGTACCTGAGCTAAAGGGGAAAGTTAGTTAAATAAAACTTTCTCACATAATCATAGCTCGTATGTATAACCCAAAGTAATAAAATGTAAAATATTCATTTCCTTATGCAACTCTGCTTTACTTAACTTTGAATTCTGTCTCACTTCCTTCGTACAGGAATTTATGTGGAAATTGTTCGAGGAAGCGAACGATCCCAAAATAAAGATATCTCTTCTTCCAGATTCTTCAATTTAAAGAAAATTGATTATTATCCATGAAAAAATAGGCTGCTATTGAAGATCAAAGTTTTGACTCCCTTCTCTTGTCTATGGCTCAATATTTATCAGGTAAGGTTATTAAACAATCATTTATCACACGAAAGATTTAATTTCAACATCTAAGCTATTTACTAAAAGTGTGATTTTACTTACACGCTACACTTGCTAATGATGTTAAAAGGGTTTATATCTATAATTAGATGTTATATTTTATTATCGTAACTGTAAGGGAACTTGCTTTTTAAAATTGTTTGGTCTTACAAATCAATTATTATCAAAGAAAATTAATTAAATTATTTGAATCGATTTATGTATTTATTCATCTCGACCTACTATTATTTGTCACGCGACACGCACAGCTACCTACTTTATTTGCAATAATACTTTGAAGTTTTGTTATAACTTACCTACTTGTTTTTAAGGTTCAAAAAGGGAGTTACTGGCTTATACTGTCATACTGTACAATTCAAAGTTTAGCTAATAATTGAATTTTGGATTTGTCTATAGGTGAAGAACTATCTTGATAGCATTCAGCATGGATTACGAATTTAAGGCTAAAACGGCAGCAGAAAGGGTCAAAGTTGAAGACTGGTTCGACTATGAAGGCTGCAAAGTCGGAAGAGGGACTTATGGACATGTGTACAAAGCTAGGAGAAAAGAGACGTAATTCATTTTCCATGTTTTTGTATTTGTTCAGCGTATTTGCTATAATACGCTTGTAAGCGACTTCAGTCATTCGAAATGAGTACTTACATACCTTGATAATAATATTACAATGAAATTTTCATTAAAAATAAGATTTGTAAATTATTGAGCTGTTAAATGTATCAATGTGTAATTAATTATGGATGTAATCTATTTATGTACATACTTTATTGTGAAACTTTAAACTATTATGCATACAAGTGATGGGGTTTTAATTTGTGGATTTTATAGTGCACCCACTAACATGAATCGGGGAGACAACAGGGATTACGCTCTAAAACAAATCGAAGGCACCGGTTTATCTATGTCTGCCTGCAGAGAAATTGCTGTAAGCCTTTAGATAAATTATTAAAACTTCAATTTTCATCAGAATTTTCATGTGCTCTTGTTTTAAAATTTTGAGATTGACTTTAATAAGTGATTCTTACTTTTATCTTTTTACTTTGAACAGTTACTAAGAGAATTGAAGCATCCTAATGTCATCAGTTTGCAAAGAGTATTTTTATCACATACCGACCGTAAAGTGTGGCTCCTCTTTGATTACGCTGAGCATGACCTATGGCATATAATTAAATACCACAGAGCAGCAAAAGCATCTAAAAAGCCTGTAATGGTCCCTAAGGCCATGGTCAAATCCCTTCTTTATCAAATCTTGGATGGGATTCATTATTTGCACGACAATTGGGTTCTCCATCGAGATTTGGTATGATCGTAAACTTAATTACTTACTAAATACTAATCTTAAGAATCCCATAAGAATTACTAAACCTTATAAACGTACCTATAATGAAATTATTTTCTCTGAAATTCGACAGAAACCAGCAAATATTTTAGTTATGGGAGAAGGACCAGAGAGAGGCCGAGTTAAAATTGCAGATATGGGATTTGCTCGATTATTTAATTCACCATTAAAACCATTAGCAGATTTAGATCCAGTTGTAGTTACATTTTGGTAATTTAATTTTTAAAATACTTTCGAATTAAAAATAATAATTTATATAAAGTATAAAATAAATAATTGTGTAAAATACTATTATATGTAATTAGGTATCGTGCCCCTGAACTACTTCTAGGAGCCAGACATTATACAAAGGCTATAGGTAAAATATTGAAGAAAATTAATGCATATTTTCTAATATCTATTTCTTATTTCACTAATTTATTCGCTAATTTGAATCTTGGATTGATATTATAGATATATGGGCCATAGGTTGTATATTCGCAGAATTACTCGTAAGATTATATGAAAATATATTTTGTTTAATAATGTATTTCTTAATGAAGTATATAAATGAAAAACTTTATTTTTTGACTTGTAGACTAGTGAACCAATATTTCATTGTCGACAAGAGGATATAAAAACATCTAATCCTTATCATCACGATCAATTAGACAGAATATTCAATGTGATGGGTTTTCCATTAGAAAAAGAATGGGAAGATATTCGTAAAATGCCGGAACACCCAACTCTTCTTAAGGATTTTAAACGAACAAATTATTCCAGTTGTTCTTTAATTAAATATATGGATAGACATAAAATCAAACCTGAATCTAAAGCATTTCACTTGGTAAATACTTTAAAAATATGTTAGAATTCTGTTTTTATCTCCCAAAATTATTATGGATTACTGACAATTAAAATTTGATTTTCAGTTGCAAAAATTACTTTTAATGGACCCTACAAAAAGAATAACATCGGAGCAGGCAATGCAGGATCCTTATTTTACAGAAGATCCATTACCAACGGGGGATGTATTTGCTGGTTGTCCGATTCCTTACCCGAAAAGGGAATTTTTGACGGATGACGACCAGGTAAAGGTAAAAGCAAGACAGGCAAGAACAATACATATAATTAATTAATTACAAAAGCCTCATGTAGTGCAACTAATGTAGATGCTTTTGTGAGGACAAACATAAAGTTTTTACGTATTTTCACTTATTGTCTACTTGATTTTCAACTTTCAAACTAAATAAAAATACGGTGCATGGAGAAGAGAGTGGAAATGAAGAGGATCCTTCGATTATTGCTTTTCAACATATTATTTCGGTTGTGGTTTATAAATCAAAAAATACGTTTTCATTTCAGGAAGAAAAGACTGAGAACAAAATGCAACAGAGACCATCGCAGCCTCCTCAGCAAAATGTTCAGTCTTCCCAACAGCAACAAAATCAAGTTCATCAACAACAACAGCAACAACAACAGAATCAAGGGAATCAAGGAAGTGGGCAGCCAGATCCGAAAAGAATTCGTCTTGGACATCCGCATCCTTCTTCTGGTCCTAATCAGCCTGTTGGCTCCTCCATGGATCAACAAGGTCAACATCACAATCATGGAGGACAGCAGCAAGGAGGAAATCAATCCCAGAGCCATAACCACGCTGTGCAAAATCAAGGCGGTGGCTACAACATGACCAGCGGGCCTGGTGGTCACAATAACCAGGGACATGGCCCTGGAGGACATAATATGCACCCTTCCGGCAATTCTTTAATGCACACACATTATCAACACCAACAAAATCCCAATCATCAAAACCAAAATCAACAGCAGAATTTTGGACAAAGATTTTAATACCTCATTATTGTACCTAATCTCTATATCATATTTAACAAATTGCCACTTTCCATTCGGGTTCTATAGCATAATTAATTACATCATACATTTTGAAAAGTTATGATACTGTGACTGTGTATGAGACTGTATATAGTTAATTAGGAATACCATATGTGTTGTATTTTATACTTGAAAGCAATTTTTGCTTGTAAGATTGCATGATGAAGAAATATTTTGATGTTGAAACAAGAATAAGTGGAGACGGAATGAAAAACGATTCTCATTGGTGTATGCTAACGATTTAATTAAAAATTTTCGTCCAAAATACAGTTTGCGATAAGTTAGAAAGTTTTGGATTTTGTTTATTTTTAGAAAGGAAAAAAAACACTTTTCTAGAGCAGTTAGAACATTGTTTAATACACGGATTGAAAGAAAAATAACAAGATAGAAAATTCTAAACTATTATTTTCTAATCCCAATGAGTAATAAGCTGTTTAAATGGGTACCTTTGATGAATGATGTATTTCAACCTACAGATGCTATTATGTTAAGAGCTAAGGCAGAAAAAATTTGAACCTTTACTTATTTTGCATCTCCTACTTGTCCCTCATCAATGCATTTTTTCATTGTTGTCTCCACATATTCTTGTTTCATCCTAATAATATTCCTTCATCATCCAATCTTACAAGCAAAATTGCTATCAAGTCGATTTTAGTATAATAGTTTCCCACGAGTTAATTTGTTTGTTTATTTAATGTGTAATAGAAAGACGATTCGGTAATTTTTGTTGTCTTACGTTTTGTACAATAAATATTGTTAAAAATGAGTTAATTGCGTCTTTAGAATTCACATCACATTTCACATGAGTGAATCCACAATTTAAGATCGAAATTAAATAGCAATACTTTAGCATCCTGGCAATTATTATACAATTTCCACAATTGTAGCTCACAAGCTCAAGCTCAAAACTCCGCACATTACAATTCGAGAAGATAAAGACAAACTATAGTTCAAGCAATACTTTTGCACACATTCGTTTTATCTTCATCGCATTTATTTCAAGTAATTTTATCAACATTTAAAATTAAATATTTACAAAGTTTGTTGCAAATGTTGCAGTATATATTTACAAATTACAAAGGATAAAAACGTGTCCAACTGTTTGATACATAAATATTATTCTAAGGAATAACGGATATCTAACTAAGCTATGTCTATCAACGCTCTACTGCCCTCAGAGAATTGGAAATTAATTATAATAGCTTGACGTAAAATTATTATAATTAATTTCAATTTCTCTGACTGCCCTACGCTTAAGAATTACAAATAGTTGAAGAGACATTTAAAGCTACAAAGGCGGATATGCGTATTTATAATTAATTATTTTCAATTATTTACACATAAAACATTTAAAAAATATTCTATATACACCGTTAGCCAAATAAGGGACCTTATAATGTGGAGAGTTCTAAAAGCATCATGCAAATGTCTCTCTCCCTAATAAATGTTAATGATATTAGGGGAGTTGCTTATTTACATATTTCTGATTTCTCCAACTAAAGTGAAAAAAGTCATATCAGTATCATAGACGTATTTTTAGTGTTCGTTGGAATGAATTGCGACATTGCGAGCTAAATATAAAAGGCGATAACATGGGCTTGAGTTGTGCTGCTACTGGATTGTACTACACATAATAATAATAAAAACTACGTAGCTTATATAAATCTTCTACAATAATGTAATACTATAACTGTCAGCGTAAAGGTGAAGGAACAGAGGAAAAGCACAAGTTTTCTTAGCAGCATTACAACAATGTCATGTCAGTTCTACAACTACGTACAAAATGTAATTACTTTTATAACGACAGCCGTTCAGGTTTCATGATTGTATACGTAATGACTAAATCCCCCGGTCCTTTCCATAACAAGTGCTTTACGGAGCGTAAATCCATTTCGGGCAAAAGCGGATTATCCAAGCAAAACAGTCTCACTCTTTCCTCTGCTGGAATATCTGCTCCACTGACGCTCCCTAATCGTTATAAAACATCCATCATTATAAAAACAAACAATAAGCATGTCTTCAATTTGATACTAAAACTTGTTTATGTTTTTCTCTAGTGTTTTCCCTTAAATATCAATAAAATGTGCATTAATAATGGTACCTGTTGTAGACTGGCCATTTTCAACTTCTTCCATTTTCTCGAGAACGTGTTCCATCACTTTTCTCATCGAAATAAAATCATTGGCAAAAAGTCTTTCCCTAATAGCACAAAGACAAATTAATTTGGATTATTTTTTAAATTAGATTATAATTGCAGACTGCTAGCGATTTAATTAATTGAGTATTACTTTTTCAGACTCTTCCCATTCATCGTGTGGGGAGTAAGAAAGAAAAGAATTTTAACGAATTTTGGAGGTTGTCCATCGTCCATAATTTGCTCGGCTAGCCATTGAGGTATAGCTTCTGATAAACAAGATCTCTCCGCCTCCCCTCCCGCATCTCTCACTAGGAACCTGTACATTGTTTTTCCACCTAAATCCACAAAAAAAAACTTTAAAAGATAAGCAAAGTCACATAATCAATATGTGATACGTTTTAAAACATTTATTTTACCTTGCTCTCCAATTACTACCGGTGTGTGGGCGGGGATGCTAAAAAATCCATTAACAGGGGACTCTATTGGAGGCTGATCAGTAGTTGAAAATCGTTTCCATTCCTCAAACAATGCTTGAATAAGTAGACGCCCGTAGTTTACTACGATTTTTAAAAGTGAATTATTGTACAGAAGTAAGATATTAAAAAATATTTGAAAAAGTGATAAACCCCATACCTTTTTGATCCTGTTCAGATTCCTCTGAAATAAGTCCGACGTCTTTAGCTGACACCCATGCTCCTAAACAGTCATTTTCATCTTGTGCTAAATGAATGGTCACCATCTGCGTAATCAATAGAAACGAAATATTATTTTATATCCAAACGGCTTTAACATATTATTATTATATGACGCTCTATTATATATAACGATATATTACTTGCAAATTTTACAATAATTATAAATTATTTGACATAAATATTATTACTCTAATTACTGACCGCAGTGTGCAATCCAACGCTGAACCACGAGGGTACATAAATATTTTCGGACCGTTTTTTAATTTCCTCTTCGAAATCTACGGGACCAAGATCGTCCATTTTAACAGCCATTAGTGCATCATAAAGCTGGACATTTCCTTTTGTATCTTTGGTTAAAATGTGCCGTTTGCTACTAAGGACAGCATACTGCTTTATAGCGGGAACTCCCTCAATTTCCATCAAAGGCTGACCGGCATACACTTCGTCAGAAACTAATACAGAAAATTAATTCAAAATAAAATATAAAAACCAAAAAAAAAAAAAAAAATTTTGAAAGTGTCTTTAAGATGTAAATTTTACTATATCCTTCGCCGTGCATCTGTGGAAGAGGCCAAGCTCGGATGGTTGAATCTGTTGTGCCCACCCAAACCATACTGAGATCTGGTGATAGGCATAAACTCAAAATCGGATGGGATTCAACTGCTATTAAAATAGAGAGACAATTGTTATTTCGGAGATCCGTGAATTGTAGTCGACAATCTTTTCCTCCAGAAACGACAAAATGGAAAGATTCAGGAGCCTGTTACATAAAAATTAAAAGTCAGGACTGATTTTCCCAATATTTTGATTTTTGTAAAGTTAATTATTACAACTATTTTCACTTACAGCTAAAGCCCAAACCCCTTGAGTATGGCATCTAATAGTTTGAATACATTGCTGTTGGCCTAATACCCACAGTTTAATTGTCCCGTCCGAGCTTCCGGAAAGACACTGCGAGCCATCCCAATTAAGCAAAAGTGCCTTCACATTATCCATGTGGCCTGCGACAAACATAAATATTATTACATTTTTTTGTAATCATCTGTATAAATCAAGAGATAAAATTCTCTATTACCCTTTAGTTTCATAGTTTTTGTATATCTTCTTGTGTCCCATACTCGCAATACTTTTTCGGTTGATCCTGAAACTAGTGTATTTCCGTCAGGACTCATTGCTAGACTGTAAATGCTATTTTTCGATCCTGTCAGTGCAGCAGCTATAATACACACAGAATTTGCAATTGCAATTTATTTTTAGAATGCAGATTTTTTTTAAATAAAGAATCTTTACTTGTGACAGTATTTTTTGTGGCAGTTAATGCTGTCAAAGTGTTTACATCCCAAAGATAAATGGCACGATCAAATCCGGCTGACGCAACCTAAAAAAGACAGTAAATGTTTGAAATCGTATTACTGAGACTAGTACATGAGGAACGCATTAAAAGTACACGTAAGTACTACAGTACTACCCAAAATCAAAAAACATTAACGCACACAGAATTTGTAAATGTGAAAATTAAAATGATGTTGTTTACTTACAGTTTCTTTCTCTTTAGAGTATGCTAAGGCTCGCACGTAATCTTTATGTGTTCTTAACGTTGACATACAAAATCCTTTCTGGGCATTCCATAGTTTTACTGTACAGTCGTTACTGCCTGACATTACTACATTAAAAATGGCACAATGATTAGATACTGATACCACAGCTAAGAAGTTTATAAATTGTATCTATCACTTAGTCGCACAGATAATATATGGCGAGAAATTAAATACCCTTTTGGAATTCGGTACTTATATCGTATGATTTTAAGAATTGTGTATTTACTGTTTTTTCCACCACAAGTGAGAACTATGTCGTTGATCCAATCTGTATGGTGTTCCATCGCATGTACAAACCGAATTTGTCCTTTGGCCACTGACCATGTACGAACGACCCCATCCCTTCCGGCTGAGTGCACTCTGAATTCAAAGAGAGACGATTGTGTAAAAATAAAAATAGCTATACATTGCCATCATATGCAGAGGGCAACAAAAATAATAAATGATATTTTATTTGCCGAAATTAATTATACCTGTCAAGAGCTGCATCGTAGACAATACTGGCCACTCCTGAATGATGTCTGAAAGAAAAGAAATTATACAATTTAAACATTACATTTTACAATAACTTATAAACTGTTCCATTTCCAACCAGTAGATAGTGAACGTTAAAACTATCACACAATAAGATGTTGGACATTGTTGGATAACTTTGATCTCATCTATAAAGTAAAAGTTGGTTTTCTCCACAATCTCTTCTCGACTTTCTCCATTTACAATACAACTTTACTAACCATTCTTTTGACTTTCTACTAAGGAAGACAATTTTCTTTGTATCTTATTACTTATTATATTCCAACATATTTTCCCTTTATACTATATGCACTTACGTTCTCCTAGTATAATAAATACAATTAATACTAAACTGTACTCAAAATTGTATTTATATAGTTTGCTGCATATATACATACACATGAAATTCTCTAAAGAGAGAAGCCCAAAGACAAACTTTTACCTCCGGTGTAAGTATAATGATAATACTACTAAAATAATATATTTTTATCAATTAAAAATTAATCCCATCTTTTGTAAAGTACCTTGTTTCTTTTTCAGCTCTGATAGTGAAGCTAACTTGCGTTTTCCTTTTTCCGCAGCGTTCTTCTGTCATTTTGTTTTATCCTTACCATTTATCATTATTTTTTATAACAGTATTTGCGCCTGTGTCATTTCGTGCAGAAGTTCTGAAACAAGAAAACACAAAAATGTATGTATACGCGTTTTTTCTTCTTTTGTTTTGGACGTTGTTTTGATAAGCGTTGAGAATCAAAGGGGATAGTGATAAGTGATATAACAGATAAGTACACAATTCAAATTGCAGAGTAAACCGCTACAGAATCCATGTGATGTTCCAAGGTTCGCTGATTTTTGTGAAATACGAATTATTCGCCAATTGCAGAATTCACCTATTCCAAGGTCGGTAAACACTTTTTTTATGATTTTTATTACTTTTTTCTTTGAATTTTGAGTGAAAGACTAATGATTTTGCAGCTTCAATTTATACGAGGAACCCAATTACACGTAGTTTAGTAAATGACATTCTACGTAATATGCGAAACTGCGTATGGAGTTAATTGGCGTTTACTGACATATTTTGATGGTGTGTTTGTATATATACATGTAAAGAATATAGTTTACTTTACACACTGATTGTTCTTATTTTCCTATTCATGATTTTTGTGAGAGTAATGGAATTTAATGATAGAAAACCGTAATCGGTGTTTGTAATTTATGTAATTAACTCTACTCCTGTTTTAATCTTTATTTACTAGAAAATTGTTTGTACAACACTTTCAATTCTTTTCCTAAATAATTAAATTGTTCTGTGGGTGTAGTTAAGCCACGCTTAAATCTTTAAGATGTCCATGTAATCGCTGATCTGTACTTTTCTTTTTAGTAATCAAACCAAATTCCAAAAATTATATGCACCTAGAATACTTACGATGAATGGTCAAAAAACGTAGTGTGGACGAAGAAAATAATTTGGAACTGGATATTTAAATCTCATCAAGTCTACATCATTTACTTTGCTAGAAGAAATAGGAAAACGCTGCGCATTGTATGAAAACTTGATAAAAGTTTATTTCGACGCATTTGCAAGAAGACTTTGAGAACGTAAGTATTAATATTTTTGTACTATTGAGGATTTTAGAATATTATATTATAAACTTTTAACAACGATTTCAAGTTATTTTTTGCAAATTTTCATTCTAGGGCCATCAAGATGAAAAAATACCAACAGCTCCTGATAGTGTCTCTTGGGCTTGTCAGTTTCGTTTGTTTTCTAATATACAAGCACGAGTATGACCGTTTGAGAAATGTTATTGAAGTTTTGGAAGTGTTTGGAAACCCCCCATCTCCTGTTGCTCCTAATCCCCATGATGGAATCGAGCAACAACACGCAGCAGCGTTGGCCGCAGCTGCGGATCTAACGAATAATAATGTAAATGGGGATAGACATCACGAAGTAAATAATGTGAACCCGGGTAATTTACACGAAAATGTGGTGCAAAATCCAGCGAACAGTGGGGAGGTTATGGATAATCCGGACAATGAAGAAAACACAGGAGTAGGGGAAGTAGTAAAAGCAAGTTTTCCTTTAAAAAGTAAAAAACTGACACATTACAGTGTGTTTGAAAATATTGACGGATTGAAAGGGAAGAACTAAAATAAACACATTTAATAATTACGGTTTTTATACATGAATATAGGTATATATATAATTAAGGTCAAAGGTGTTTCGTATACAATGACAATCAAGCTAATTGTGTGTGCCTATGCAAAAAGACATACACCCATAGCTTCTGTATTAACATTATAGAGAGTAGTGAGCAAGGAGAAAGAATAGAGCTTCCACAAACATTTTCTTCTGTAACCAAATAGAAAATATTTTTAGAGATAGTAAATGACTGATTGTTTAAAATATTCGAACAGAAGAGTTCAGAAATAGTCTTCCCTCTAAACATTTTATGACAATTTTATATATGGAATCCTTTGTGAAGCCCCTTAACCAGTTTCTATCTTTAATTGTAGCATAATATTGAATTGATCTGATACGAAACATTAGCTATAAATCCCAAAAACTTTTTTTCCGTATTTGTGTAAACTTGTGTTGTGTTGGCTTTTATATGTGCCAAAGGATTAAAAACATGTGAAAAACACTAGAGACTGCATTTAATAATACAATACGACGAAAATACTAAAATAATAAGCATACGTCAAGAGGTACTAAACATAATTCATAATTCAAAAACACCAGGTTTACTGGTGAAACGTGACGCAATATCTACGATAGTCTCCCAAATTAATCATAACCTTTTAATGTGACTTATGACAAAGTGACGACAATTGTGTAGAGTTTGTTAGATATTACAGGTATCGTTCGTACAACATAAGAAGTCGGAAAAATAGTGATACACTCTATTAATAACAACGCTTACAATTTCTTTTCCATTGATATTTAGGGTTAGGGGTAGGTAGACAATTCCTAACATAAAGCACTACTTTGCCTCCTTCCTTCCTCACTCACTCACTTGCTTTGAAGCCTTATAGCGTATATAATACGCCCCATGCATTCAACA
>JAAAYG020036211.1:3566-14056 GCA_009936455.2 Tomocerus minor
AACGTAGTTGTAGTCAAAAAACCCTTTTGGCACAAATCTCACGCATGTTTTTGATTCCCATTCTTTCATGCCTGCTGTGATGATTTGCTTTTCGGCGGCAGTATATGCAGGGCTCACCACATACGGAATTCGACCCTTGGGCCACTTTTTCGACTGATCCTTCCAAAAATTTCTTGACTGTGGAAGATCTAGGGGTCGAGAACCATTATGTTGCTACAAAGCCGAAAACATTTCATTAATAAATTGAAACTATTAATTTAATGAAGTTTTTATTTTTTTATAATTATTTCAGAAATGTTTAAAATTATAGTGATTCTAATTTTACGACGAGATATTATTTAGTAAGCTAATAAAAAACGAGAATTAAAAAAAGAGTAAATAGTGAAATAAAATTGTAAGGAAAAAATTACTGCAAGAAAAAGTTGAGCAGGATCCATTGGAAATTCGACTGGGGGAGGGAGAGATTGTGGAGCAGATTCAGCAAAAGCCAAAAATGTGACAAAAACACCCAAACCTAAAATCGTGGGATTAAACATTTTGAAAGCAAAACCTTTTAACGACTCAAAATTGGAATGTATAGTGTTCACAATTCTAGCCACTGAGAACCTGAACCGAAGGGTACTTTGCATTTGAGTTTTACGGTGATATTTATACCGATGCTCATTTTGATGGGATAAAATATACTTCCCAGACACCTTCTGATGTTCGGAAATAATTTATTAGCCATATGTTTTTACCTGCGCTATTTTTCATTTACATGAAAAGCAAATAAAACTTTATATAATTTGCATAAACGCTAGAATAAATTATAAATTGTATCTATAGAGGTTCAAAACTGTAATATTTAACATTAATAATATTATATGTACATCGTGCAACTTCAATTGCATTCAAGTACCGTACTAATAGAATTTTTTACCCTGGACTTCAGGAGACTCATTTTAAAAGGATTAGTACACTATAATACAGCGGAAAATAATTAAGTATGCATATTATTAGTAGTAAGAATGTAAAATATTAATAACATTTCAAATACGATTGACATTCGTTTAATTAAACAATTTTACATATTGCATTAAAAATAAAGATATTTCCAGACCAAAAACAAAAAAAAGCTAGGGACTGTAATAAATGTGACAATATAAACAGGGTTTAAAATGGAATAATACTGTGTACATCTGCCTACAACAATAACACAATTGGTTTGACGACCTGCTTCAATTGATTTACGGGGTTTAATTGCCATGTTCGATGTTCTGGAAAATGGCCCTGAAGATAATATAATATATGCACCTTAATAAAATTGTACAGTATATACAGATACTCTCGATAGTAACATTTAAATGCATATGCAGTAATTATATAACCTGGAGCTTCAAAATGAAAATTATTTGAATAATAAATTTAAATAGTCATTTAAGTATTAAACGTTTTACAAATAACTATCACTTATCCTACTCATTCTTTTATAAAAATTATTTAATGCGGTTTTTAGCACTCTTTTTATACCACTAATTGTCTGCAGTCTTTTTCACCGTACTGTTCAACACATTTAGTATTGAGAAAGCTAGGGTTAGGTTTAAGTCATAGCAAACTGAGCCGGAACCTGTTCGACCTTCCCATAACCAACTGAAAAGGTCAAATGACGGTTTGACACAATTGACTTTGAATAAATGTTGAAGTGAAATAGTTTTCATAGGTGTTGAATTAATTGTTGAATAATTAGAATTGTCTAAGCCTAAAGGCAATACCCGAAACAAAAATCTCAATTGCTTTAATACGATGAGAATCAGTTAACGACAATTTCCCTACCATGCAAATGCTAATAACAAAATAGTATGTGAACAACATTCTTTAACATATAAAAAATTGCTTTATTCACGACCACTTTGAAAATAAGTTATTAGCATAAATACCAAAGGATCATTCATCGTCAACTAAAATTCAAATATTATTTGTATATATATGTCAATGTATCATATGTATTTAAAATTAGATTACAGTGTTTTTTGATGATTTTTTAGTCCGTCAGAAAATTGTTTCCATGTTCGCTTTGTAACAGCAAATTGCGTTAAGCAATAAAGGAAGATCAAGATATAGCAGTCTCCCACTAAAATAAAATAAACACAATTAAGTAGAACACGGTAGTAACTTATTTAACAACAGACAAAATCAAACCTTTAATAATTATGTTTGGACTTACTGTCATTCCAAAGTCGCATTGAAATCCATTTGGCGGATTGAAGACTTCCACAAAAAATGCAGGCACTAAGCATAGACATGCCCACTAGAGGAACTGTTACTATTGGCTCAATTAAAAAGTCCCATGTAATTTGACTCATTTTCTGCAATATATTAGTAAAAAGTATATTAGTAAAGAATGTCACTAATTAGTAGTTACCAAAAATGTTTGTCATATTCTTTAACTTACCCAACGTTTATCGACTAATCCTTTTATGCAGCTTCCAATTTTTTCAATGGTGATACCCAAGAAATTGAAGCTTGTCCAAAGGAATATGAAATATGCTGTGCCATGCCACACATAAATGTATGCAAATGTCAAAATGGAGGCTAAAAATTTACTTAGCTCTTGATTGATCTCTATTTTTGAATTCAAAGAATTTAGAAGGTTCAGTGTTGGAATATAAATGTACCTATGCCAAATGAAAATACAAATTGACAAACCATTGCATTCCTAGCAGAATAAAACATTAAGAAACACACTATATATACACACTTTCAAGATTTCCGTTACTCACTTAATAAGAAAGTAGTAAAGTCCTCGGTCAAAATCTTTCCAAAGTACAGAATAGCGATGAATGTAAGCAGGACATGGAGGAAGTGGATGCATTGAAACTCCGTCTACTTCCGCTACAAATGAAGGAAGGCCGTACAGAACTTGGTACTTTAACGTAAATATTTGACCTACATTTATATAAACAAAATTAATTAAATCATAGCATAGTCCAGCAAAAATGTAATAATGTCCTTCCTTAAAATATTTAATAAATTAAATGATCAAGTTATCAATTGTTGTGACATACATATCTGTTCAATTGTGCAAAATCAAAATCCATACTTACCAAACCAGTAAGCACTTCCACAAACAACCCATAGATTGACCTTTTTCAGTGCTTGCTCTGAGAATGCAAGAGGTCTAACATAAAAGTAATAAAAAATTAACTCCAGTAATATTCCAATAAGAATCACACGCAAAAGGCTAATAACCATGGCCAATTTTGATTTAAATGCCATGCTAGAACTGGAATTTGGTTTCTGTTTTTGAACCTAAATCATACACCAGAGATAAATCAGTTATTTATATTGTATTACAATTATTCTAAGTAAAAAACTGGAAATATCTTACATGCTTTTCATAATGGTCAAACGTAATTAATGGTCCAGTCACAACCAGAGGAAAGTAGAAGCAATAAGAAATGCCTGACCATAAGATTCTAATTGAATCCCGTGGACGGTTCCAATATTCAAAAACAAAACTAACACATCTACAGCAATTCCACGCTAGCACGACGATAAAATGATATGTTGCACCGCTATGTCCACCAACGATGACCTATATAAATGTCAATATCAAAAATAATTAAATACTGATTAAATTAACTATTAAAATAAATAGTTTTTACTCTAAAGTCAAAACATACAGTTGGATAAGAAGTGTTTAAGAAGAATATTGTCGCCATTGTGTAAACCCAGATAACTATTTTGCTTCTTATTTTCATTAAAAACCAATATGACACAGGTTGCAAAATGAGAATTGTTGTAGGTAGCCAGCCGACATGTGTGCCCAAAAATAGAAAGGACATCAATGGCGATACAAACATCACAAACTATGGGTTATAAAATAGATGCGATGTAAATTAAGGAATCAACACTTTTATGATTTAAAAATTTCAGACCAGTTAAATCTAAATAGAAGATTTGGTAGAAGAATTACCCATAAGCCAGCAACACATTTTGATAGAAGGATATAAGCTGAAAACCAGTATATTAATTTGCTGAAAAACAGAGAAGAGGACACTTCCCATTCAAAATCCGAATCATCTTTTCCACGATTCAAAAATTCTGAAAAATATCCGGGATTCAGCTTTGGATTTCTTTGGATTTCTAAAAGATCTGAAAGGCAAAATTAAAAATATGCTCTGGAAAATTGCTATTTATCACAATATTAAAATTTTTGTGATTCAAATCACTATAATTCAAGTTACTATAATTCAAACTACTGTTGTTCAAATGAATACAATGCTAATTACGGTAGGTCAAATAATTGTATATTTCAAAGTACTTTTCATTCAAACAACTGTGCTGTAACATATAAAATATGCTAGCCACTGTAATTTAAAATATTCAAATGAGTTAACTTTAGTTACAATAATTCAATAAATTATTATTATTATAGGTATGCCGTTATACGAGGTGGGTACATTGTATCCTATAATGGTATCTTATATGATGCCCAGGCCACCATATAAGATAGATATATTCCAAAATTATTATAATTCAAATTATTGTAATTCAAATAGCGCCTTTTCAAATATTTTGTTATATTGATGCATGAATGGCAAAATTTTTAATATAAAATTATTATTCGAATAAGACATTATATCCTGTGACAAAATTGTTTTTTAAATGTTAAAACAAAACCGTTCTAGTAGTTTCGTTTATAAGATCATTAGTGTACATGGTGATAATAGCAGTCAATCGCAATATATTTTTTGAATTTTTAGAAAAAAGTACTGCCAATAAAGGTGTAAATTAAAATTTTCAATTCTTATTGACCAAAAATACTGCAACAATAACACATGTCTCAATTAAATCATAAACTAGGACGTATATGTTCCGTTCTCTATTTGTCCCTGCAACTGTATAATATTCAAGTGCAGGAAGGGTGAATAAAAGTAAATTTCATTTTCAATGAAAATATTACCTTCTGCAGCCCAAAATATTTGTAGCGTTGCAAATATCATTCCTCCAAACCAGACACAAAGACAAATGATTCTCACCACACATATTGTAATTACCAATATTTTACTTTTCGGCAGATATAACGTTTCGGTTGTCATTGTTTTTGGAACTGAATGGATCAGAGGCTTCAGCTCAATTTCCTGAATATGCTTAAACGGCGAACTAAATGTAATAAAAATATATTCAAAAGTCTCGTAAATTGCAGTTTTCAAAAAACATGAACAATTAACTCGTAAATTGAAATTTGGAAATAGTGATACGTTAATTTATTATATAATATTTATTATTATCAGAAATAGATACCTACCTAGTTTACATTTATAAATAGGAGATAATTGTCTATCAGATTGGATTAAAAGGATTTCAGATATCTGAGAGGGTAGACATGAACTGAAGTGACATGGATTCGAAATAGCATAAATATACTTGTCAAAAATCGAAAGTTAATTTAGTACTTAATAATTGTGGCATAATGATACGTATGCGTTTACGTAGTAAGAAATAAGACATAAATGTATGCTATTTAGACATTTTGAATACGCAGTAATCAATGGAAATTAAATCGTGATGATAATGTACTAAATGTACATTAGTACATTCACATATAATAAACTAACGAAAAATAAATGAATCACCCATTACTACTGTACGACTCGAGTTTCCATGTCCTTTTAGTTGCTATACATAAATAGTTTGCCTTACGACGTTATCGAATTAAAATGATAACCGCATAATTTCATATATATACTATAGTGCACTATATCAACCACATTAGTATACCAACATTATCATATTTACATTCTATTAATGTACGATTCACATATTGGATGAAAAGTTTTAACATCAGAGAGCCTTTTTTGTCATTCGTAAAGCAAATTCCGTTACATTCGGTTGAAGCTGATTTTTAATTTATTTGCAAAAATTCGTAAGCATTAAAATTATTCTAAAATGATCGAATGAATTTTAAGGAGTTTTGTTTGCATTTAGTTGTATGATTGAAAGCAAATAAAATGTATTTCAATATTTTTATTTGAGAACGCTTCAAACGCTTGAATAATATTCGTGAATTTTCACGAGAATATTAAAAAGCATCAATAAAACCTGTAGGCATGAATGTTTAAATGATGTAATATCATTCCTGCATGTTCCATGCAGGAATGATTTTATATACACGTTTCGCAGTTTCGCCGTTATCCGTCCGTCTTATATATACACTTCCGTCCATATATATAAACATTTGATATTCCATCAACCATTAGTACCTAGTACAAATAATAAGTAAATGGCAGAGGCGGTCGTAGCCATACGCGGGGATTCATGCAAGGTAGACTGCTGGAGCTTTTTGTCATAAGTAAATCCTTCATTACGCATTGTTGTAAGATACCTGAAATTACACTTACAGCGTATAAAATTAAATTTTATGACTATTCACCCCTTGAGTTCAAACTTTCGCACCGTGTTAGGACCGCCACTGGTAAATATACTAATGAATGAATAAACTATAGAATTTATTAGAATTAGCATTTTATTCACTAGTTTTGCTATGGCGTCTTTGGCTTTCCACCCCTAGTACTGTGAATTTTAATGACACTAATATTCCAAGAATCCCAACATGAAAAACTAACGACAAATCGTAACAGAAAGCTCGACCTTGTAGGGATACCTTGTACAAAATTTTGGGAAAAAATGTACACACACAAGGACAGCGTCACATTTGCCAACTTGAGGAGAAAATCAATTCGGGGGAGTGGTGTACCAATTGTCTGAATAATAATTAGAAGCACTATTAAATATTTTGTACTATAATGGTATGATTTGACATTTGATTTGTGAGTGAGTAATCAGGGTTGCGGTGGATAAAATGAAGGGGTTGGTCAAATTTGGATGAAATTGATTTTATCCACCTTAATTTTGTGTTTTGGCCGGATGAAATAGCAATTAACATGGAATTTCATCCAATCCAGTTTTGCCCAAGTGGTTTTTATGGATGGATAAAATGATAAAATTGAATTTCATCCGGACAATATACAACCCTGTGAGTAATATTCGAGATATTTAACATTTTATAAACAGTATGAATTATATTGTGTTTGGATAGTAGAAGCAGTATTTTTCTATTTTTGTACTGTAATTCATCATTTGCAGTTGTCAATATTATATACCACCAAAATATTTAACATTTAATGATTTGATGCAGTATGAATTTTATGGTGTTTGAATAGTAGAAGCAGTATTTTTGTTTTTATACCACAGGAAATTATGTATGAATAGTAAGACTCCCATAATAATTGGCTTCACTATGAAATTCAATGTTAGGTAAAAGCAGAATTTTTATAGTATCATTTTAACAATTTATTAGAAGCACAATAGTTTCAATAGCAGTTTTAATAACAGCGTAGAACCCCATAATATAGTCTTAATCCCAGACGAAACATTTCTCCATTTTCCGAGATAAAAATGAAACGGTCGGTAGTCAGGAAATGACTAGGCAATGCAATGTGCAACGGGAATAGAAAATACTTGTGCATCGACGAACGAGCAACTATATATTAACCCAAGTAAACTGTGTACATTGGAATTAGTTAAAAAAAATAGAGGATTTATGTAGCTGCTGCATAAGTGAGATATGTATGGTTCGTGAAGAGTGCCCAAAAAACATTACGCTTTAAGCAAATAAAAAGTACTTAACAGGTAAAAACAAGTAAATACGTACATATGTACATAGTGGAAACATTTTTACCACCCCTGAATAACCATTCCTAGCATTAATTATTAAAATGAACAATAAGTGAGTGCGAGTGGTATGATTGCACCCATTTCGAATAGGGTTCGTCACGGGCCCTTATGCTAGCTATGTTTATATGCATGTCATAGTTTGCATGGTCAACCTCCGTCGATGCGTTCGAGAGTTACCGTGCTAGTGTGTGATTCTATAAATAAGCTCTCGTAGGGCGAGCTAAAACTACTTAGTAGCCATTATTTATGACTATGGGAATTAAGATAGGAGCAATGTGAGCAAGTTATCCAAAATTCCTTGAAACACAGATTTGGGAGTATCTCTAGAGAAAATAAAAAAGTTTCCTGCCCAAATACCTATTTCTATGCAGCTATTTATTTCTCTTAACTGAACTTTGGGTCTAGATTTGATATTTTTCTTTGAAATTTCTACAAATTTCCTTGAAATTTCCGTGATTAAGGCACACCACCAAAGTGCCAGTTGTAAACAAAATAAAAATTGCAAGACGAAGTAAATGAAGACAGAAAGCATAACGATGCCAATGGCAGTCGAGTAAACGATTATAGTATACAGCAATAGTACCACTTCAGCAGACAATGAAAACAGAATGCCCGGGGTGAAGAACCGACGAAAACTAGGGCCATTGATCACCAAAATACTGAACAATCTAATCTCTTTGTACA
Organism: Tomocerus minor; assembly: GCA_009936455.2. Lineage (NCBI taxonomy): Eukaryota > Metazoa > Arthropoda > Collembola > Entomobryomorpha > Tomoceridae > Tomocerus > Tomocerus minor. The sequence goes on from JAAAYG020036211.1 coordinate 11,970, forward strand.
GCTTTTCATTTTCCTTCATCTTCGTAGCCAGTTTTCCAAGCGCTCTTATTTTATACAGCGTTTTCACTTCCTCCCTAAAGATTATGCAATGTTTACGGAATAAAATTTAGTTTATAGAGTTTTCTAAGAATAAACAAGAAAAAAACTTACAGAAAATTTTGTAAGCTGCTGATGAACATGAATCCAAAAGTAACAAATGTTAAAATGTAGAATGATGCTGTAAACCATAAGATTACCCCAAAACAAACAGTAAATAGTTTGTACAGCAGGATTTGAAATTCCGATCTGAAACCTAAATGATAGATAATGAAAATCTCTTCCATGTGAATATTTTCTGAAACTAGCATCACTGCCGGCAAATGAGCCACAGTTCCAAGTAGTAGTAATCCCGAAAGCCCTTTAGTTATCATTGCATGTGCATCATACTTACAACGGCCCTTCCGAAGAAATTTAATTCCTAGAAAATAATTAAAGGACATCGATTATTCAGTTCATCTTGATTCAGTTAATAATAATAAAAATTTTCAATAATACATTAGGTACGATTAATGTCCTTTAATATTATTAAATGGTCTGTACAGAAAATAATTAGTAGTTTATTTTTTATCCCCTATACCTGAATTATGACACTAAAAATTCTATTTTTGATTTTATGGCCTAACAATATTTCGCATGATAATATTATTTGGATTAAAAATCTTACGGAAGTTATTCGTAGTAAAGAAGAAGGTGTTGATGACTACAACTAGTTCATTACTGTAGAATACAGTATTGAGACTACAAACTCCAACTCCGAAAATAATGCTGAAAAAACACACATTAAACGGTCGAGTGGAAAATTTGGCTACATTAATACCATTGAAGGAAATCCACAATGAAATCCCTTCCAAAGATTTGAAGAGAATGCTGGAAAGGATCATGACGAAAAATGGGAGTTTTTGACGAAATGTCAAGGCTGTGCATCTTCTTCTTGATTCATCCCATTTAAATGGGAGCAATTTTAACCTGCACCCCCAGTAAAGTATATTGCAGTACGGCTGAACAGCTTTTTGAGAGATCATTCTCGTCTTTTACTAAAGTTTTCAACAATTTCCATTAGACTTCGTATACGGTCAGGAAGTAACAGGCTTATATATACCGAGCAAAATACAACTCGTTGTGCAAATATACGGGAGTAGTAAAATAAAAACTGAACCCCAAGAAGGCATACAGCTTTAGATTAGTATGTTCAGTAAATATCAATTCTTGGTAAATACAATGTTGTTCTTACTCAGCAATTTCAACTGTTATATAAAACGAATCAACATACATTTATTCGATAATATTAAAGTATAAATGGCACAAATGTAATTACATACGAAAAAATTATAAACCCGAATTGCTGAGAATTGAGGAAATACTTTAATTCAAAGAATTTCTATTACGCCCTTTCGGTACTGACCTATAAGGTATTTTAACCACATACCAAATTATATTATATATACACATAAAATTAATATTTAACCTTTAACCAAACTTGTACGGGGTTGCCTATTATGCTTGAAACACTTGAAAGCGGAAGCACGTGCCTCAGGTTCCATATTATAAAAATATTTAAAACTGCCTAAAAATGATTTCAAAATATTTCTAGTTTTTTTAAGACATCGGTTTGGAAATTAGAGGTTTGGGAAAGGGGACTAGAGGCTGATGGTGGGGGTGAATTTATCATCCGGAGGGATAATGATGATGACACAATAAGCAACCCCGCATTTGTTGACCCATAATTTTAATGAAAATTAACATTTGATATGTTCTGGTCTGTAAATTCTTAGAAATTTTCTATGGATCTTTCAAGATTAACCAAGACGAAATAACTTTAATAGTGGGCGGCGAAAACAAATAGAAAATTTCCTCGATTACAAGCTTGTTGAAATGGAAACGGCCATAATTATATACGTTGGTTACCATAGCTCAATAGCTCATTAGATATTCGATTAATTGTGTATCAGCAGAAATCAGAAATCGCTTTTGGGTCGCTGACTCCAGCATTTTTTTTAGATTACTTCCAATATCATTAGCAAATTGATAATTATGATTTTTATCTGTAT
>JAAAYG020036222.1:0-14050 GCA_009936455.2 Tomocerus minor
TATAATATAGGGTCTCCTGTAGGACTTTTATCTAAGTATGCAGGACAGGTTTACTAAGGTAAAATATTTGTTCAAGTGCAAGTGGGCTATGTGATTACAGGAACAACAAAATAACTAATTGTTAGCTAAAGGAAAGGGCAGGCACCGAAATCGGTACCTGTTGTGTCATAGTATTTACAAAGGCACCTTTTTCTCTTATAACGAAATATTGTTCGGAGGGACGGAAGGAAAGTCGAAGGACGGGACTGTCTCAGGACTCTCGAGAAGAAACTACAGAACAGACATGGGATGACATAGAGCGGGACTAAGCCTGTACGTGTGATAGTGATAGCCTGGCTTTATTTCTGTGAGAAAATAAAGATAAAATGAAAGGTAGGTGTGTCTCTGCTAACACTGCTCCCTCCAAGTGTCTGCCTGACAGATTCTCTCTGAATGAATGTCCACCGGTGTTACACTTTCTTTATTCCTTTATTTCCAAGAGAGAAAAAAATAGAAAAATGCAGGTAGAGAGAGCCCTATTCAATATATACAGCTATAATAGTTAGCTCCTATAATGCATAACAAATTGGACACGGACTCTGGACACTGTGAAGAGCCCTGTGTGTGACTATGTAACTTTGTAGAAGTTGCCCAACCCTACTTCTTTGCATAGCTATCCAATAACAAATCATATACGTTATCTTCTTCTCTAACAATACACTTAGCTGCACTTTGCATTCTAAGAACTCAAATTTCCTCTATCATCGACTACAAAAAAGAATTATTTCGAATAAGCAATGCTAAAAAATGAATGAGCTATTTATGTCAACCGAAAGAAAAAAAGTGAATTGAGTCGTAGAATATTTGTCATGAACTAGTTGACAATAATACAATGACAAAAGGTTATCATCCCATATGATGATGAACTTTTATATATCTATAATAGATCTAGGACAACATACATAGAAAAGGATGCAATGAAAACCACAGTGCACTAGGCAAACAAAAAATCACCGTTAGGCAAATTATAAAAATGAAGTGTCTATATAGATGTGTGTGTTAGCGTTAGGCATGCACTTTAAGCACCGGCACCACAAAAATAATGAAAAGTCGGCTTTGACTCTTCTAAAGATCCACACTTAGAAATCCAACAGAAATAAATGTAATTTTTTTGTGTAGACAGACAGACTGGCTTGGTCATTGGCTCTGTCGTGATCCTAATAAGTTCCAAATGATTTAAAATACATAGAAGAAAATGGAACATGAGTGTGTTTGGGGGATATATAGTTCAATATTTTGAATTTGAGAGGCCTGTAGTGCATTGGACACGCATGCAGTAATAAGAGCTTAATAATATTAATTTTATCATGGCAGACGTACACCATTAGTAGGTAAATATAACAGGTAGACAAATTAAATTATAGAGGAACATGGGACGAATAAGCTTCATATATGCAGCGTACAATTTAACAGTCAAAGTCACTCACACAATCATTCAGACATAAATCCTGTTCTTCAGTATTGTACCGCCGTGAGTGAGTGCAGAAGTTTTAGTCCTACCTATTCATATAATATATACTCACCTAGCATGGCAATAAACCTTTTTTCTCAAAATAATTCTTCATCCTTTTTCCCAGTCTGTGTACGCAGAGCCAACTTATTATTAATCAAATGAAGATTGCATACTGTTATGATGTGAGAGGTTGGAAAATTATTTTAAAAATCTCAAAAATACACATTAGACATGATGGTCGTGAGATGTACCGTAGATGTGTAATTCAACAGCTGAATGATTTCATTATAAAATACATAGTGAGACTCTTCTTGTATAACACTAGTTTTTACTTATATTCCTATTTAAACGTATTATATAGTCGTAGACGTCTACAGACTATTACTACACGCATAAATCGAATTTGTGCCATAAGTGCATTACTCCTTACAGCTATTACTTTGTATATAAAATGGAAAATATGTGGAAGTATCTTCCTTCGCCCTCAGTGCAGATCCTATCATTCTCATATTAATTTAACGGCAACCCAAACCTGAAGAAACTGAATAATATTATTAAATATCATCGTATTTACATACCTAGACACACCGCTTGGAAAACATAGCGAGGATATCCATCCTTGTCTGTTCTCGGAAGAAACTCATGACCATCATCCTTACTCAACAACAGTACATGAAATTGAAAGTATACATCACACACATAATACTATAGTCTTTCATTACTTTTTCAATTGTACATGCCGTAATGGTATCATTAGATTTTCTAGTCTCATCTCTTGCATCCACTTCACATTCCTGCATTTAAGGTGTTGAGCACCCAAGATGTTAATAAACCTGCGTAATTTTAGAGTTAAAATTGTTGGAAGGTAATTCTGAAGTATCAAGTACATGCGTGGAACAAAAAAAGATTTGACTAGTTTAATATTTGTCATGAGTATGATAGATCTATGAAATATTTGAAAATAAATACAATACTGTCAATTTATGTTTATCAATGTGCTAATTTATGAACCGGTAATCTGAAATGATTTGTGTAAGATTTTTGTATTGGAATAAACTTTATTTTTATTCGCACTCGTATGTATGCAGTTAATTGCTATTAATAAATTGTCAAAACAAACGGGTTTAATAAATGTCGGTGGAAAAAATGGTATCTATTAATAAAGTTGACAATGATGATCTTACCTACATTAAAATATATTTACGATACACTTACTTAGATTGAGAAGTGTTACATTGACAAAAGTCTGGCAAGTAGTGATAAATGTTCTATGCTATTACACATAAAAGTATTATACTTAACGGTAGAGATTTGAACATACATTAGTCGTAGCTATCTAATAATTCTTGTCTTGTCTTTATGTGGCATTTACAGTTTACTTATTGGCTTTATTTTAATGCTGACATTGTAGGTAATGGTAATGATAGTAAAATATAATCTTTACGCAACAGTTTTCTCAACAACTTATTAGATATTGTTTAGGATGATGGGACGACGCACGGTAGGCTAGTGAGTAGTAAGTCAGTAGGACTAGGCCTACTAATAATATTTGCTCTGTGAGAAGCATGCTCTTTCTTAATTCTCATCTTTTTACGATGTCTGTTCACGGCAAGAACTCCCTATCTAAAATGTAAGGCGAAATGAAATGAAGAGCCCGTATCTTTATGGCTTTGAACAAGCTAAGGTATGTAGGGGCCTATAGGAAGAGAGAGAGAGAGAGGAGGATTTTAGGTAACTCTTGTATAAGTATGTTATAGGTCCTGTTATGTTAAGTTCTATTTAGGTATCTGGTCTGGGAGGACGTAATGAGGAAGATCTAGTAGAGTAGGTAAGTATCTACATTTCGTTTTACTCATTGTTAGTCTTTAGCTTATGGGCTATTACGTATGACTTTGACTTGGTGTTATCGTGTCTGCGACGTATTTACAACTTTGCACCACATTCACATCAAAAAGTTCATCTTTCTCCAACTCCTTTTGATTCCTCATGCCCATTACTTTAAAAAGGGTGCAATGCACAATCAGCAGTAACTATATATTATATAAAGTATATTATAGTAAGAACTTTTCTATATATCTATATATATGAATTTGTAATATGTAACATTAAAGATATATATTTATTCATAAGGATAGCTACCTATATATGTATGTATATATAAAGTTGAGTATAATATACTCTGACAGATCTTGAGTAAAATAGTTCTCGTATCAGCAGCCTAATAAATAGTAATGTGAAATAGGGAAGACAAAGCAAAGGTGTATCAGAGATATAATCCATAGATTTTATGGGAAAATGTAAGAAGGTAACCTGCCTACCTATATATAATAATCTAAGTAGGATGCCTCGTCAAGATAAAATGAAGCTCACGTTTTATTTTTACATTATTCCAATTGGAAATGTTTCCTTCTTGGGCAGACTGTCCATTCCTTTAGAAAATATGCCTGAGTCATGATCATAAAATATGTGGAAGGAGTAGAGCGAGATTTTAATAATCCTGAGAGAGTCCCTTGAATATTGTTGAACAGCAGTTTGGAGGATCAGCATTTTCTCAACTTGGGCCAAGAACAACCTATGTTCAAGATAACGCATAGTATATTATAACCGTTAAATGTATCTCGTTATTTGTTCATCTCTGTAATTAGTAATTACATTTTCTATCCTTGATCCCTTATCATGTTCTATTTCTACATCTTCGACATGCCACAGTTATCAGACATGATTTATAGTTATTAGTAGTATCATATTTATGCGTAGTAGTTCATTACAGGTGCATTTCTTAATTTTCTTCGTTCATAAATCAAAGTAGATATTGAAAATAGAGATGATGGTTTTAATGGTCCCTAAATCGGCAAAATTCTAGTCCAGGGAAGTTTGGATTGAAATTGTAGGGATTTTGAAGTGAATGAAATGTACGAGAATGGTTGGACGTATAATTTAATGCGAGATTTTGTGCTGTGTCTGGTTTGTCTGGAGGTAAGACAATGAAATGAGTGTGTCTTCAGACTTGCATTACATAACATGCCTGTGCTCATCCTTTGATACACTTCCATGTGAAATCATAAAGCGCTTGGTTTGTTCTTTGGTGATTTTTTCCTCTCGACTCAATCCACTCACGACTAACGCTAGGACACGACTACTAGGACTAGTCTGGTTGTGAACTTTATTTTGCTGTGTGTCTCCGTCCACGTTTACGACTTGCCTTGGTGGTTTCGTTCCGTTTTCTATGGTCTGCTTCGGTTCTGCTTCGTTTTTTCCTCTCCGTTTCTTGTGCTTCTTCTATTTCTCTCCCAAATAGTTGTAAGTCGGGCGTGGAGATAGCTAGGAAGAATAAAGAAGATTCTCTCATCTCATCTTTTCTGTTTTGTTCAGTTGAGTTCAGCTCTCAGCGTTCACGTCCGATTCAACAAGATGTGATGTGGATGTAGAGTAGATGAGTGGCTTGGTGTGGCTTCAGCCTCTGTGCCTTGAACAATAGGAAGGAGAAGGGCTGCCTATAATATAATCTATAATAGTTTCTTGGATTTTCTAAGGTTTTGGCTGGAAGGTGCCTTGGCTCACTTCACTTTCCTTCTGAGGATTTCTAAGAGGAGTCTAGGTAGGAGGAAAGCGAGGAGTTGTAAGGAAGCAAGTCAACTCGACTCATCTTCAGTTCACGAGAAGAAGAAGAGGAACGGAACAGCGTTAAAGGCATCGAATCTTCTTTTCCCAGCATCCCATCCGATGGAATAGCCTTCATTTCATCTCATCTCTTCCTTTCGTCTACTTGTGCCCTGACTACGTGTCGTAATGTCTGTCTGTCTGTAGAGTCTCTAAAGCCAAACCACCACCATCATATATGAGAGAGAAGAGACTAACAAAACTATCTGTTTGGTGGTCTGCTCTTAGCTCCTTCTATTGTACAGATCTTATGTGATGTTCTGTGTGTGTCGTCCTTCTTAGGTAATCTTCATTGCTAGTGTGCAGTGCAATGACTAGGTATCTTCTTCTTCTATATCCCAAAACTGGTACTTGCATTGCATCTCTCGGACTATCTCTCTCTCTCTCTCTCTCGTGACTACAACACACACACACAAATGTATTTATCCTGCACACTGCACATCTATATAATAATATTGCAGCCTAGTCTATGCATGTATGTAATGTAATGCACATATAGTTGTAGTACTTACTTTACTTTGGTTTCCTAGCAGAACAGAGTCGAGTCAGACACACAGAGAAGATCAGATCTCTGTACAATACAAGCAAACACAGAGCAAAAGGAAGAGTTCATTCCCTTGGTGAGGTTTGGGAGCCCAGGGGTGTCCATGAACTCCTGCAGCAAAAGAAGACACAGAAAGAGAGACTACGACTACAATTCCTCTGAAGCTTGTGAGAACGAACTCAAAGAGCTATACGTTTACGTACGGCATACCACACTCCGACTACGACTCCCAACATATATATATATATATCTCTCTCTCTCACTTTAGATATATATATATATACACTATATATAGAGTCATACAAACGAAACCCTACTAAATATGTAAGATATACATATTTTATAAAGAGTAGGAACTATTATTAGTAGGCACTTGCTGTAGAAGACTTTCCCTATATATCTAAAGCTCTAAAGTCTGAAGAAGAGGAAAAAGCTATAATATACAGAGCTCTCTGTATATAAAGTATAGGGAGAAAGAGACGTGGTGGTTCTAATCTAATGTATTGCATACCAGTGAACTGCAAGTTAAACTCCCGAATTTCTAGCGGAGCGGATTGACGGCAAGCCAGCTAACTTTCCAGGCCGGAATCTATGGACGGATCCAGTGTTTGTGGCCTAAAAATGGATTTCTCGTCGTCGTGGCTCTATATGGTCGTCGTATGGAGAGAAGGCTTGACTGCTACTACTTACTACTACTGCTACTACTCTGTGCTCCTGCTACTTGCTGTCTTGTGTGAGTGCCGGGAGTATAGGCAGCCGTCTTTTCGGTGATATCACTCCCGCTCCGTCCGTTGTTGAAACGAGATGGGAAAGGTAGTGCTGTTCTTCCAGAGCCTAGACTTCCTACGGTTTGGCACTGCTTCCTTGCATTGCATTGCATTCCCTTGCCCTGGCGCCTCTGTCATTGATTCCGCCCAAAAGGGTTCAGTAACTACAACGAGAGTTTGCTCGGCCTCGTATACTATGTAGTCAACTCATGTGAAGTATCGTATTCTTCGTCCTCGTTCGTTCAGACTCTAGTTTCCTCAGTTCTCTCTCTATGAGCATGCTACGTCCTCGTCATCCTCCTCTCTTCCTTGCTTCTCTCACTAACTACTTACATACATACATACATACTACATACATACATACATATACATACATATTATAATACATAGTTGTATGTATGTATGTATGTATGTGTACTACTACACACTCTCTCTCGTAGTAGTAGCAATAGTTAGTTCGAAATGAACGAAACGAACTGAGCATCTTTCCCCCTGGAGCAGTGCGTTTACTTTAGTTTTCCGCTCTTTTATATATTATATGTATATATATATAGGTTTTTTTGATATATAATATTATTAGTATATAGAGTTACGTGGAATTTATAGAGACTTCGAGACGAGGAGGCTCTTTTGCTTTGGTTTACCCAGTTTCCTATGCTATGTCATCTATTCATCATGCATTTCACAGTGAGTTCCACTCTTTTTCTTCCTTTAAACATCATTTCAATTGAATTTTCTTCTTTTTCATCAAAAAATGCGGAGAGAATCATGTAGTCAACGACGAGAGCCAGACTTCCAATGAGAGAAAACTAAAAGATGAAAGAAAATGAAATGAGTAATGAGCTACACCACTAACTGCATACCTACACACTACTGCACTACTACTACAACTAAAAACTAAAGAAAGACATACAAGCAACCATCCTACCTAGCATGCTACATTAGCTAAGCCCTAGTCTCAAACAATAATATACATGTCTAAGAAAATTCCTATTATATTTTTAAGACTCTATATGTGGCTAACTTAGTTAGAGAATAATAAGACTTTACTTGGGATGATGATATAGAGAAGTTTGGGATAAAATTATATCAATCATGCCTACACAGGTTTTTACATTATAACAATAATGATTAAGATGAAAGCAGTGCACTTTGAAAATCACAATGCCTCTGTCTATGCTAACAATGATATACCTGTCAGCCTTTTCATTCTCCTCCTATCAACTATCCATTACTAAATAGCTAATTTTGCTGCCAATTTAAAGCAAGATCTTTTTTATCTACTCCTACATCATCATGATCAATTTGTTTTCTTTGCATATAAACACATAGTACAAAGCAAAGGATGTATAGTCATATAATAATAAATTGTAATAACAACTATTATATATATATATGGATATAGTTTCTTGGTATAAAATAATTTCGGTAGTATTTTGGTGAAGAGCACGTTTGAGTCAAAGTTCCCGAACATTTTCAGTTTCATTAGCAGGCAGACCGGAAACTAATGTGCACAAAAGGAGGAAGCATGTTCTCGAGAGTGTCAATGAAACGAAACCGCACCCGAATCTTGCGCCGGTCTGTAAGAATATCAAAGGCGAGTAGGGAGGGTAGCGAGGCGGATTAAAAATCCTCTGTATAGTTAGTTAAAATTCGATAAGAAAAGGAAAAATGAAAGAATAATCCGAAGAAATTTCCGAATGATCCGAAAGGAGTGAGTATGTATGAGTCAGTTCTTTAGCAGTACCTAGTCGACGTTGTTGTAGAAGAGCCAGAGAGAGAGAGAGAGAGAGATGTAGGGACGGAGAGTTCAGTACGCACTTGCTGTAGTATTTCTTGGGTTGGTGCAACATTCCTTTTGTGCTTTGCCTACTTTAATGGCACAGTCGGGAGATAGATAGTGGAAGATATAAGGGAACATAGTGTTAGACTCGTTCAGTTCACTCGACGCTGCTCGACGGCTACGGCTTGCAGGCTCGGCTAGTTTGACGGAAAGCTTACCTGCATTGGATTCAGTCAGTGTTCAGGCTTCAAGCTTCCAGCTTGGATGTCCACAATTTTTCCTCTCCTGCGTGCACGAAGGAAGACGAAGACTACAGCGAAAAGCAGCCACACCAAACCACACCATCCTCAGTCACAGTCCAACGTCCATGTGCAGTGCAGGCAGTGCAGTGACACCCGCCGATCCTACAATATCCGGCTCCTCTTCTTCTTTTCCTCAATTTTTACTCGGAATCGGATTATTTTCACGACAACTTTCTGCCCCTGTTCAACCTGTGCTCCAAGCCCTACGGTGAAAATCCAATTTGAAAATCATCACACAAAGGGCTCATCACCAATTTACATGTTGGCCATTTGACAAGCGCTTTTCTTTTTAGCTTTTATGTTTTTATGTTTTGTTACGTCTTTCCTTCCGTTCTGTCGTCGTCGTCCTCACTGTGAAAATAAAACTCTGCAATTCACCAATTTTCAATATTTGTTGACGGTTTTCAGTAGCTGTAGGCTGTGAAAAATCTTCTCTCTTCGGTGGCAAAACAACACTTTGGAACTTCGCTAGTGTCTTCTCTTTCTTATACTAATCAGTGCTCAACCTATTTTAAATTAACTCGTTTTCCCACCGTTTTCTCTGTCTACACTACTGTCAAAATAATAAATACAGTAGTTTTTTTTCGTGGGAGCCTCCTTTAACTCTACGCCAGAGAAAATCCGAAAAGAAATTAAACTTTCACTCAAACCACTTTTGCGCGGAGAAGTAGGAAGAAACTGTGAAGAAACATTGGAGAAAAGTTGTTTCCTTGAAATTATACGCATAGTTAGCCAAGTAATAATTGTAATTACATACTGCCTAAAGAAGTATCGTCATTTTTATGATATTCTAAATTATAGCTATGCCTGATATTAAGATGACAATTTCTATCAAGTGTATAATATGTGCCCATCCAGAAAAACTGACCTAAAGAAATGTTGAAAATCATTGTTTGAAAATCTGTGCCACGTGAAAAGTCGATGGACTACTCCTTGTGCAAATATTTAGCAATATAGCTAAAACCTGGAATTAAACCTCTTTTATAAATCATATAGGATTAAACTCTGTCGTGAACAGTTTTCCAATTTTCCACCGTTTTCTTCATTTCACATTGCATTCAGTCAATAATAAAACATCGATATTTCAACACATGCCCTACAGTCATCTTGTGAACTTCCAGTTTTCATGCTAACTTTAGAAAATTTAAATCTACATTTTAGCAGAAAACCGTAAATATTTCTTTTCTATGTGAAACTCGAGAGTTTGGACCAATTCTTTGACCATTTGTATGTGAGTTTGTATAAGGTGAGTTTCTCCTTTGTATTCCTTCATTCATTCACAATTCACTTCTTTGACACACTGAAAGCTACAATGATGAGAATGAGACAACTATTCTACGGATTATAGGTCATAGCTTATAGTTCATACATCGGAATGTGTTAGTTTCTGCCGTTTTGTGTATCAACTCAAATGTACTTTTACACATTTTTAGTAAACTATGTGAAGATTGCGTAACTTTTCGTAGTTGTATTTTAGGTGCAATTACGTTACAGCAAACAATGGACAATGTGTAATTTAAGTTTTTTTGTGTTTTGTGCTGTTTACTTAGTTAAATCAAGTGAAGAAGAATGGATTTATACTAAAAAATATAAGGTTATTGTTCTGCATAAGTATTTTTACTTATACATTCCTTCATAAGCAAAGTTTTTTGTAGATAGCCAAGTGGAAAGTGCATGCTATGCGGTATTTGAGCAAAAGACAAAAATAGCGATACTATTTTCAGATCATTAGAAGTGTGTCATATTCTATTTATAAGCATAAAATCAATAACATAATGATGAGGTAGGTTGAATTCTTAAATATTTCACCCAGTTAGCCAATTACGACAAATTGATGTTTGTATATTTAGCTTTTTCATGTAGGTTTACAGAATATAATTGCACATAGGTTAATTTAGCATACAAAATTCAAATGTAGTAATGGTAGTGGGTGTTGTAAATCTCACATTTGCATCAATATTGACATAAAGTGGTGTCTACGACGCAAAAATGAGTTATATATGCTGTAAATTATTATTATGGCTAAATACTGCAACGAGTGAAAAGTAAAATGATTTTTATGTGCTCATCTCATTATAGTATGAAGCATAATATACCGTCAAGTTGTAAAACGTATGGTAGTAACCACCCTTTTAGAATTCACAGTCTGATATTCATAAAAAAATGCATAATGATAGGCAGAGTTGAAGGAAAAGTACTTTAGAATTACAGACAGCTATATTAATTCTGGGAGCAGTACAAATTACTACAGACATGCACACAAACAGTTATGCGTAGTAAACAAATGTGAAGCATATAGTTATCTAACGCATGTTTAATTATTATTTACGTATATGCAGTGTTCTTTCAATTTTTACCATCCGTGGGAATCTAACTGACCAAGACTGTTCACGGACTACACAACAACGAATGTGTTTATAATAGTGAGATCCAGTGAAATTCTAACAATAACAAAAAATCAACAATGAACTAGTAATTCTACATTATTATTACGATACTTGCATTTATATATACATTACTACATTCTCGTAACAACCGGACAAACTAAGTACATTTATAAAGAAAAGTGAAAAAAGAACCCGGAAAGATTGCCGTCTGCCTTTGCATATCTCTCTACTCTGTTTATTAATGTGGATGTGAATGTGACTGTGTGTATTATAGTACATACTAACTAATAACTAAATGTAACGTAACTCTCGTCGCCAGACAGCATAAGCCTTAAAACTTAAAAATGAACAAACTAGTTTACAACATTATTTACAATTTATGTCTGCGACACACGTACTGAATTTATACATCACACATTCTAGCAAGTAGAAGATGGAACTTTAACTATACCTACATTACTTACATAGCTAAACAATTTAAACTGTCGGACATGAAGGAAACTATGTGCAATTATTGAACTCTTCCGTTGTTTCAAATTATACATAACATTAAGGGAAAACCAGCCAAAATAAAGGTAAGCACTTCCTGAGCACTTTGATTTTTTTTCAGATTTTAAGGAAACGACATTATTTTCTAATTACGGCCAACTACAGGTTATTTCTGCCTCTTATGTGATGCAAGCGAAGAATGGTTGATCTACTAAATTAGTGTAAACAATATTAGAGTAAAATAGATAAAATAATAATATGGAATTATGTAAAATCATATTAGACTCTGCATGTATTTCAGAGGAAGTGAGAAAATTGGCAGTTATGTGGTGTGTATAGTGATTACTAAGACGGGATTTGTCTTCAAATAGAGATAATTTGAAAACGAAGAACAATACCAACAATTTAAAATCAGGTAGGTATTTACTTGGTAGTCTTGTTTGAAAAAAAATGTTGTTATGAAACAAGTCTGCAGTAATGCACGAGTTGGGTAACACAAGTATTTGTGTTTGTCCATGTTACAGTTAGACAATAATAATAGAAGTGTGTGTAGTTATTTATTTTTTTATAAGTTGGTGATGTTGGTGGTGGTTGAAGGTTGATGCATGCATGCAGGTTGAGTGTACAGGTAGAGTCTAGATTATTAATATTATGGAGAGTGGATAGTGGAAGATAAGGAAAATAGAATGGAACGGATATGTGAGTTGATAGAGCGTGAGTGTGAGTGACTTGACTGATACAAGTACACCAACAAATAGCTGAAGGGAAAGGAAAAGGCTGGAGGGAAGGATAGTAGGGCTAGGACGTCTTCATTTTTTGCTCTATCTTCTCCATTGTGGCTCAACATTAAAACATTCATAGTTAGATAGAGATAGGCACTAGCTCTGATATTACTTGTATTATATTTGATGGTTTTGAACTCGAATCAACTCAACTTAAGCAACTCTCAACCACTCAACTCCTTTATACACGAATAATAGTTTCTTCTCTTCTTAACTCTTATGCAAGTGAATTCTCTCTCTCTCTCTCTCTCTCTCTCGGCGAGTTAACTCAGTTGAATTCAGATGAAATTATTTGTGCTCTATCCGTATTGTCTCTCTCTCTCTCTCTCTTTGTGTATGTTACCGTTTGTATTGAAACTCAGCATGTTTTAAAACATTACAGTACGTATTAAAACTAAAAACCTCATTTCTTGCATCTCAAACGCTAGTAACTACTTGATTAGTAATAATACATTTTTGTGACCATCTGACACATTTCTATGTGCATAAATTCGAAAAAAATATTATAATGAACAAAGTGTTTGGAATTGAACACAATTATTTTTTTTTAATTAAGTAAAAATGATGTTATTTTTGTAATTGATTGTAGTCGTTAGTTATAATAATGTTTTTAAGAACTGTAAAAACATTATTTAGTAATGTTGAAGAATTTGATAGGGATTTAAAGGAAGGAATGAGTTTTGTGTTTGAATGGATAGCAGAGTGTATTAAAAGAAGTTGAGTTTGAATTGAGACGGTAATACTATCAACATATATCTGTTGGTCTCTTCTTCTTCTTAAGTATTTAGTGTATGTTATGTAGATCTGTCTGTCTCTGGCTCATAGTTGTAGGTTCGTGCAACATCACAACAACAGAACATCAGAAATCCACTCGAGTTGGACTCATTCACTCAAGTCTTAAGTTAAAGATGCGGATTGTGGGGATGCAATGCAATGCCATGGGTTCAGTTGACTTAGCTTGGCTTGACTGTTGGCTTTAGAAGAGGATGAGATGAGATTCTTGAGAACACAGTTGAGTTCTTGAGCTCCATTCTTGTCTACTCTCCGTCTCTCTCTCTCTCTGTTCTCTTCTCTATCTTCCACTCTGCCTCTTCTCTTCTCCCATTCCAACTTGACGGCTAAGCAACGTAAGTTGCGGTTCAGTTCACTTGTTCAGACTTCACAAGAGTTCAGTCAGTCAGAGCTAGCCCAGTTCAGTTCGCATCCCATCACTATCGCATCACTTTACAAGCGCCTTTTCTCTACTTTTTTTATTCTCCATACATACATCCACCTAGCAAAACATATAAAAACACAACCTTTAGTTTTCATTTTACTTTTAGTGGGATAAATAAAGTTGACGGCAAGAAAACACAATGCTAATCACAGACAGAAAAGATATATATTATTGTATGTACTCATTTTTATACACCTACGCTCTAACTACCTATCTAATTGCTAAAACTAAAGAAGAAAACATACTGGACTTACCCGACAATTATTTCTGTGTTACATGGAGCTTGTTTTTTTATCCTGATATTATTACTACTATAGATTGTTTTAGCTTTTTACATGACATAACTTAGCATCTTTGCTTGGAATTATCCTGAGAAAGTAGGAATGTTTTGTACTGCTCGATTCCTGTGCACATACTTTTAGTGCATTACCTTCCTATTCTTCAACATCAACATGTAGCCAAACCTGAAAAGTTGTACACGATATACGTGTTGTTTAAATCTTCGTGTAGGTATATTTCAGATATTTGTTAGTTATGTTATTGTTAGTATTTTGATTTATGTAATACAACAGATGCATCCAAAATTATTAGTAAAGTAAATATTTTTGGAGCACTAAGTGTTTAATAG
>JAAAYG020036254.1:0-14042 GCA_009936455.2 Tomocerus minor
AATAATTGAAGATGTCATACGAAGTACATGTTAACTCGTAGCGAAGGTAAAATGGAGGAATATTTTCATAATATCATGCTTGATAACAAACAAATGAAAGACCCGAATTAATTATTAATTAAATGTACAACCAGTAGTGTCTGTAGTTAGTAATACTATGTAGCCTTTGTAATGTACACATAATATGTGTACATTACAAAGGCTACACAATATACTCATGCAATGCGTTGTAGATGGAACGAACAAAACAACGGCAACGTTGAGGCGTTAGGAAGTAGCCCCATTATTAAGTGTCCGCATTGTAATGTGTCTTCCATTATTATCTGTCCGGGAAGGGATTTTATTAGCATGTAGATATGTATGCTCATTTATATGGAAGAGTTCGATTATTTTTGCGATGCTGTTGCTATGTTTGACTACCTACTCTGTTTCTCCGCGAGAGTTTATAAAGGGAAGTAGCAATATTGTGGCATGCCACCAAGCAAATCTTATGCAATCAAATCGATATAATATTATTAGTGTCTGCTTTTTTATTGATCTCCGGCAAGTGAGCATTAAAACGCTGCAACTATACCTGCAAATACTTCAATTCCATTAAATTTCTTGATATTTATGAGTTTGCATGCTTTGTACCTCCATAGAGAGAAACCTCAACATGAAAGGCTAGCTATAGGTACACTTATCAATAACAGACAACAAGACAATTTCATAATCTACAGAGAACGTAGACTGATAAGTTAATTAATACGAAAATTATTTGAGGTATCAAATTTGAGGTTTCCTCAGTTTATAGCTACATTGTCTGCCTTGTTTGTCTGACATTTAAACATTGCTGTCCTTGTTGGAAATTGGAAGTGAGTTCATTTCCTAAACTTTTATTATGTTCATACTTTCATACTAAACGTCCACAAAGCAGGTAGCTAGGTACAGGTACCTAATTATAATTAGCTGTCGTTATAATATATCTGTCAAAAAGAATGCTGCAAAAAATTGAATGAATTCTTTGCCAATTAAAAATAAAGGCACTTACTTCGCTAGCAATGAACATAATGCTATTAGGGGTTGGCATTATATCCTTTTGAACCTTGTTTGAAAGCAGATGACCTTGTGCCATGACTTTTTGCAGAGCAGAACTGCAGACTCTGTAAATGACTTGCTCTTCGTAAATCAGAAATTCCTGTGCCCTCACTTCTCTTCTCTGTCATTACACTCAAATTTATTGTCGTCCAAATCCCCAGAAACAAAATTGTCATCAATATCATCTTATCAGCTTTCTTTCTAGGTTATTTCAATTAGGAGAGTCGTAACATGGTGACCAACCAAGCTTAACAAAAACTAAAAGTAAAAAATTCTGGTTGCAGCATAAACGATAGATAGAGCATCCAGCTTATGATTATTGCAATCAGCGAAGATCCTAACAGAATACATGAAATGTGAAAAATTTTCGGCCAAAAAGTTTAATATTGCTAAACATTGGAGTATTGAATTGTATTTTTAATGTATTTGTATAAATGACATTGTGGCATAATTTTACTGTATTGATACGCTTCTCCTGTCAGTAACTTGATCATTGATCATTCTATAAGACATCTCAGTTATGCTCCGTGTTTGACTAGCCACTGGATAGTGGCTTAAATGGCCTTGTGGCTGGCTATATTCATTTTTGGCCACTGGCTAAAATTATTTTACATTGCATTTTGCCCTTGAACATTTTTCCACTGCACTAGGTCAATTTGGCCGGCTAAAATATCCTAATGACTGGCTAAAATCTTAAAAAGCCGGCTAATATCGAAGACGGTAGCGTACCTGCACCTCTCCAAAAGCATGTGAAGCCGTATCGGAACATTTCATGTTTAGGTTAAATTAGATTAGGTTAGACGCAATACATGGCGTATGGATAATGGATACTTATATACATTTATAATCTACAGAGAAACGAAAGGGATGTTATCGAGTAAGCACAAAATGATAAACGCAATATCCAGAATTGAGAATGAATTCATTTGTGTTATGAGGTAGGAATGACATTATCATAAATGAAATGAGTCTCAACAAATTGAATTGCACTAACATGACAAAACAGCAACGCAATTTAACTTCCCGATGATGACGAAAAGTATCGTACGCATCCTGCAACTTTTTTGCTAACTGCGAGGGCGTGGTTCTTGGAATATTTGCCAGATTTTTTTGCTGCATTCCGTCTCTCCTGTTTTTGCGTGTGTCCACTCAAGTACTGCCATTAGAAATATAGTTCTGGGTGCAAGACGTAGAACGTAATATTATTATGCTCAATAGACATTCGTAATGTCTTTAGCTCATATCCCGCTTTGCTAATAGCATTTCCTATAGTTGTACCCCACTATGATAAATGTTTCACATGACATACGTACTACATTGTAGTCATATAACAATGGCTGGAAAAAAGAAGAAAAACTGAGATTATGTTGCTATTTTGGTAAAGTATCTTTGGTATTACTTTCGTAAAGAAATTAAGATCAATCAAAGATGATCAATGCGAGGGGGAGGGGCTTCTAAATAATATAATTGTTCGTAGATGGACGGACATTAAGGGTCATTGTCATTAATGTCGCCCCTAAGTGCTATTTTGAAAGTCTCATTCCCATAATACTGACGAGAAGAACGGAACGTGAGGTAAAGATGGAAACCACCAATTAATCAGCTTCATCATTCATACTAGGTACTTACGCTTAAAAATATATAGCGATACGTGCGAGAAGAAATCCGTTAAATTCCTTCAACATGTAAAATATTTTATTACAAAGCATCATTTTCTTACTAATTATTGATGGGAAGGGGTTTGAGTTGTCTTCAGCCCGAAAAGACTCCCTGTAGCTACGTTCTTACATTTTCTAGGCATGCATGCATTTATGCAAACTAAGAATTTTGAATATGCTTTGTAAAGCAGAACTGGAGAAAGGGATAGTCCTGACCTTAATCCAAAGCCCTGTTACGAGTTATTATGTACTGAGAGCAGAAATAGGACTTGGACTTGGTTGGTTATTAATTTTCTAAGGCAGCGGATTGGGCCGAGAAGTACGGAGTGTCGCGTCGGCTCTCTTCCTCATCACAGAAATGGGCTGCAGTTTGTAGTTGACTTGGTCATAATTATTTGGTTACGCAAACCAAGAGCTCGGATTCGACGGCGATCCCTGCTTCTTCAACTAATGTGATGTTGTTGTTGGTTGAAGAGGAGTGAGAGTGGAGCTTGGCAAGTCATCCAACTCCTTCATGTGAATATGAAGAGTGTGAATGCAGAGTGCGGAGCTTTGCTGAATGCAGACATACGTCCCGCAGATATCAGCGTGACCTTGATCAAGGGTGGAGTCGCTATTAAGTCAGCTCACTATAAACTAGCCCAACTTCCCAGTCTCGCGTCAGGCTCTCACTCGACGACGCAACTGTCTCTGCTGCACACACCACCACCACCTCCCCACCCTCCCCACACCACCACCTCCCCACCCTCCCTACACCACCACCTCCCCACCCTCCTTCATCACTTTCTTAGCCCCATCCATCACATCATCAGCCAAAAATGTCGGGTGAATAGTGCTACATCCAGACGCTAAGGCACTTGTTGTCAGTAAGTTCCAATGTTGGCGTGAGGCGATCCGGTGCAGTCAGCGCAGTGCAGCGTCCATTCATCTGTCCGCGTCTTTATGGATATGACATGAACTATAGGAACTTGGACGGAGATCAGCTTATTTTAGCCAGTCCGATATCCATCCACATCCCCAAAGTCGTATATGTCGCCTGTCGCTTATTGCCGTAAATGCCGCACGATTTTTAATTGCGGCATGCCGTAAATGCCGTAAAAGCCGTAAATATAGGTATGTATGTAAATTATATATACATACATAATACATTTACGGCATTTACGGCATGCGGCAACAAAAATATTTTACGGAGTGCCGACTTTAAATACTCTGGACATGCCCAGCAGTTGAGCACTACAGCAATGGATAAGAAGCCTGTTGCTTTCTGCAGTTGGAAATGTCACCCTGAACCTCACAATCTCAACATTTTCATTCTGGGATTCGCAAGGACTGATCAGGACAGACATTGCAATTTCTGACACTACTTTAAACTGTGGACAACAATGATTTCTTAAACTGTTGGGAATTCTATGAGGAGGAGGCTATTGCTTCGTGCATGGCTACCTGTACTTTCAGACACCTTATGTTATTCATGTAGCTTCGTAGTAGTTCGTAGTATAGTATCAACAGTATCAGCACCACTCTGGACAACATCGAAGAATTGCCTGAGAGCGCGGCCGCACGGGTGCCTCAAAAAGAATGGAAAGCGTCACTTACTCCTTCCATTCCTCCTATCCCTTTTTAATTAGTGGTGAGAAAGGGTTATGATTATGAGCTCTGAGATTTCATAGGTGGACAATACTACTGAGCCCATCCAGGCACAACAATAGTGAATTGCAATGGAATTAATTTCAATGGAACGGACAGCCCCTTATAATATCCATCAGTCATCATATCAACGGATTTTTTAAACTATTCAATGGATCTGCTCATTTTAGCGACTAAGACAGCCAAAAGGCCTTCGTTCCTTCTATCTTTATTCCTCCTCTATGTCAAACCTTTCAAAGGAATCTCTTTCAGTTATTTATAAATAGACCACTAAGAAGTCTACAAGCGAAGCAGTGAAGTGCATGAAAATATGTGTGCTTGATTTATTTGATGGGACAGTGCAGTGGCGAGGAGAAGAAATGATCTAGTCTTAAAAATGGACTACTGCTCTGCCTGTCACTCTCTTCAGTCTTCTTGACTCTCACAATGACATGAATAGAATGAGAAGTGTGGAGGCTCGGACAGAGTCAGATGAGAATGCACAAAATGACGGAACCAGAGACAATGGACAACGCCAACCAACCAGTGCAAACAATGACCATTCTGGCCTCTGCGTAAATACCCACTGCCCAAAATGGCCCTTCTAGCCGACTGAAATCATTTCGAGCCACTGGCTACAGGGATTTTAGGTCGTATGCTCCAATTTAGTTTCAGTGGGCTAAAATAGCTTCCTGCCTGGTCAAAATGTTAAAAGGCGGCTACACGCACATCACATCCCGATTATTGTGTGGAATGAAAGAGAGGAGAAGGGATGAGTTGTGGCAGGGACTGTCCTTGTCCAGGTGTGCAGACGCCAGGCAGAAGGAACGGAGCTGTGGATGGGAAGTGCGGGCTGGAGGTAAGAAGAACGTCCAACAAGACGTCATCCGTCCGTCGGGATTGTGAGTGAGGAATGTGGAGGGAGAGTGGATTGTGAGCTTGGAGCGGGGAGGGATGGCTACAGGCGAGACGAAGAGGCGAATTGGATCTTTCGTAACTAGAAGAATTGAGACTGAATGCACTGAACGGCCTTCACTGCTCTCCTCAAGGATCCTTCCCTTGAATTTCTCCTTTTTTCTTCGCTCACTCCTCGCATTCAGCAACACAATCAACTCACTCGGCTTCTTGCACTCCAATAGCCCAAGCTGCACTTGATGCCAACCCAATTCCCATGCCATGGCTACTCTACAATCCAACACGTCCAGTGCACTCACACATTATTATAAATATCTCTGCTCTCTGCATTACAACTCATCAAATATTTTGCAAGACACAGAGCACTCTTTTCCTTTGCTCCTTTGCGTAGATAGAATAGAATCCTACGGCTGGCTGTGTTTGATGGCTGTGTGGGGAGTAGGCAGGGCGCTCAGGAAGAAATTCCCTTCCCTTCAGCCACGACACATTCATAAATAGACTTTTAATTAGATAATGCAACTATTTCCTTGTCAAGTCCCTGATCTCCAACACTGCCACTGATTTGCAATTGGAACAATCAACTCCCAATTGTCTTCATTCTCACAACCAGAAATGATTCCGTACTATTTAGGCCATGAGCATCGTCACACGAATTATTTGTAGATTAACCTGTTGTCCCAAATCAGAAAACGCATTTTCTTATATTTTATTATTCTAGTAAAATATTATTGTAATTGCTCGTCTGTGTAGATCACAGAAAGAGTTCAAACAAAAGCAACAAGGATAGAAAAAAGTGTGTACTTATGCTAGGGGCATGCAGTATCATTTTAATTCTTGGCTCATTGACTTGAAATAAGCAGACGAAAAGGGTGGGCTGCCTTTTTTCAGTCTAACTATAAGATGTAGGGACAGGAATTTCTAAAAAATTTATCCAGGGTTTTCTATGCTATGACTGACTGAATTGAAGAAGTGTATGTGAAATGTTGAGAGTGTAAGACTGTCGGTAGCAGTAACCTTGCCATGCAGCTCTCCAACAACAAAGTTTAGTCAAATGAGAATGGATCGGATGCTTAGAATTAAATGAAGCTAGAGACATTATGGTGTGGACAGAATGGAGCCTGAGGCTAAGGTTGGGTTACACACATTATTCCCGACTCAAGGGCGCATTTTTAACTGCGGCTAACGACAGACAAATGAAAATTAGTGATCAAGATGAAATAGTGTCCAAGACAAACCCTTTTTTACAATAATGGCGCAAATCAGGTTACATTTTATTCATAGTAGCTAAACAAAAAATGAAAAAGAGCTTACACATTAGTTTAATCACACTGAAGAGACACACAATGGCACACAACGGGAAATGAGGAAATGAGTGCTACACTTGTTAGAGATTACAGGAATATGTACTACCTTAGCTAGTGTACTATTGTATACAAACCTAGCAGGCCGTGCCCCGTAAATATTTCAAAATAATTCGTTTACAATAATTATGACAACTGTTGCTGTACTATAGGTTAGGTTATAGTTGTTCGTTCCGCACCTAAGATTTGCTACTAAGAAAAAAACTGGATTGAAGATCTGTTACTCAGAATTGATCGTCTTCCCCAACATTATATTGAAATAGGCGTATAATAATATGCGCCTCCACGCTTCATTTCAATTAATTCACTTCCAGATTTTATTCCATATTATTTGCGTAGAATATCACAGGAAAAAATGGTTATAATTGTACTCATAATACTACAGTGTAAGGTTATTGATTGTTTTTACAACTTATCTCTAGGTAGGTACTAAGGATTTATTTATTTAGGTACACGAGTAGAAAAATGGGAATAATGGTTCACATCACAATATTAGAGCACTTCACAAAAGCTATACCTATAATTTCATAGCTAACAAACTATGATCGCCATTTGCGAATGAAATTAGTCTCAAAATATGGCTTTTTAAAAGAAGAGCCATTTCCGAGAATATCCCTAGAATATTTATTGGGCGTAACCCCAATATTTAAATAGTACGTTTAACGAGGCGATAGCACCTCGTAATTGGCTGAGCTGCATTTGGACTCACTAGTCCCACTTGTTTTCTCATTGAACAAATTGTGCAATACTGCAGATACAGTGATTTCGACTGGAGCGTACTTTTTGTTTTCTTGGTTAAATAGGCGAGCGGCCAGTAAAGAGTCATTCATAGACTTCACAATAAACGGCAATTCTATCGGTGAAGTGCATTCCATTTGAGTGTTAATCGACTGAATTCCTAAAATGGGAAAAATTAGTATTGTTCAACAAGGAGCATGAAAGGATAGAAATAATTATTTTTGACTCGCTTACTTGGCTTCAAGAAAAACGGCACGAAGGTTGCTTCAAACAGTGTCGCTGCATTTACTTCTGTTCCTTCAAAATCTTCAGTCAATTCTTTGACGTTGGCTATCACACGAAAAATTGCCCGATGGTGATGATGTTTCGACAAATGAAGGAGTTTCCCTGATAGTAGGAAGTCATTTGAACAACTTGCAAATCGAGCCTACAGGGGTTTCAAAGAATAGAAATGTACCGTGCATCAGGAACATGATTTGAACTCTAAGGTTAGATGGCATTTTTAGGAAACAGCACACTCTTAACAAAAATATTATTCATAGTTTCCCAATAAACGAGCTTAATGAACATTACGCATATTAAAAAAGTGTATCTATATAACGTATTCGACAAATTAGTTATCCCAGGGGAACTATTTCGAAAAATAAGAGAAAAAGAGCATTTTAAAACTATAGTTCTGTCTCTCTCTCAATATAGTTCCTCCTTCCAATTCTTTTTTAAAATAATTTTTATCTGTATCGCTTTGATACATTAAGTATATGGTTTATAATACATAAGCTTGAATCAATGATATCAAATATTCTGTCATACATAAATGCTCCCATTACCGGAGTGGAGGATGATTTGATAACTGATATGGACACTGACATTAGTAACCGTAATTAGCAAGTGGCAATTCTAATCATAAATTAACTTTTTCAATCTCCAATGCATAAACTTAACTATAAATTCTAGAAAAATTGAATCAGTGTAAAAATCAGTGAAAAATAAATACAAAATTATCATTGAAATTTTATAGCCTCTCCTCCAAAAATTTTCTACGATCAGGAATTTGTTTCTGCTTTTCAGGCCAAAGATAGGCTCAGAAAACTATAGTTCCGCGTGGGGACTACATTGGGGAATAGGATATACTTAGAAGTGACAGAAGCAGAACAACTAAATGTGTCGTAGCTAAAATCCGAGTTTAAGGGATACCTGCAGATGTAAACTGCTGAAGGCGTCGGAGAGTATCGAAGGATGAGTGCACAAATAGCAGCAGCAGTTCAACCCATGCTCAAGAAACGCTGGAATCGTACAAATAGTGGCGTCAGTTTTTAAGTTGCGGTCCGCATAACCCCGAGGATAATTGTAGTCCTTTAGTACGACTTGCTCCAATTTCCATGACAGATGTGGCACTTCCTGCAGTTGCTGTTCCGTGAATATAACAATACAATGAAACAAACTCGGAATATTATTCAGCGAAGTAAATGGGAAATTGATTTGAATTTTTAAGAACTATAATCAAGTAATACCTTAATGACATGCATATTCACATGTAAACGCTCAGCGATTGTCTTGAAATGCTCTTCGGACACCTTACAACTTTCTTGGCATCCGTCTCTCATCATTTTGTCCATCGCAATTAATTTCAGTTGACAACTATCGAATCTTCGACAGAGCAAATCCACCTCGGCCGTCGGGATCAGCATTTGGATAGTGCTACAACACAACCAACGAAAACGAAAGAATTAATTCGAGTACTGCTGCCTTCATAGTAAGCCTTAATTCAAACTGACTGACACTCTCAACATCCTAATGGTCATCTATTTGACCATTAGGCCAAGTCAGACAGTAATACTAACTGGATGCAGAGCGTCAAAAATATGAAGCCGCATATTACCTTATAATTCTCAAAATCTCGAAAAAATATAATTTTAGAGTGGGTACCTCCAAAGCTATGAGAATAACCAACCATAATTCCTAAATATAACAATAACAATTTGTAAAGTTTAATCTATTTCCATTAAAATTAATTCATTTTTAATTTCCTGTACCAATGTAATTCGCAAAAAATGGCTTTAGCAATTCCGAATTTAAAATAAATTGCCTCACAAAAAAGATAACAAAAGTTGAAAATCTTGAACTTTAAAACTTTTATTTCTCATTGTTGTTTAGGCTTGTCTGTCTTTTGTATCTAACGTAACTTTGGGCGGTCTTAGTGTTTACTTTTCCTCATAGTTTCATAGCCTGTTCATCTTGAGGGACCGAAGTAAATGCAATCATCTTCTAAATTCTACCCATATGTAGCAGTTGCATTATAATGAGGCGTTACTTACCGAGAAACGAATCCCATTTGTTGAGCAAAGTAAATCATATCGGCTGAGTGGCATCGGAATTCTTTCATCCTTGCCGCATCTTTAAATGAGGAAATGGCAATGACGCTCATATGAAGAGAAAGTGACATTAGGTGTAAATTATAATTCAGATCGGACCATCCTGTGCCAAGCAAATCAATCATTTTTAAATTTGCTTTTTAAAAATTGCTTGAAAATCAAGTCAATCACTTTTGAGTTAGAGCCACCTCTTAGAATCAAATTTGGGACTCTGGCTATGCCAATGATCATCTTGAACCCTTTGAGGATTAGTCCAGTAGGTGACATGTCCTTTAGAAAATCAGGGAGCACGGGAAAGCGGAGCCCCTTTGTATCCTCCAGTAATTTGTATTGCCCCAGAAGTATGTAAGCCTCTCCTAGGCAAAAGTGCTTACTGTCAGTGTTCTCTGACAGCTTGCGGAACTCCAAGGCAGCACAGAGGAACTTCAACCCCAACTGATACTGAGATCAACATTCACATGATATGTTATTCATTGAACTAATTCTTAAGACGGCTGGAGATAATAAGTTTTAATATTAATTCAACAAAAATAAGAAAAATTCCATCATTAATTTGCCACATAAAAATAGCATAACTCTAGGGCGTTTCAGTCCATCACAAAGCTACCAATTGGAAACACAGAAGTGTTGAAAACAAAAAAAGAGCGCGCGCGAATTTTCAAATGCTGCTAACCCAATTCCCACATATGTTAACTATAACCCACATTAATCAAAAAAATTTAAATCCACACGGAAAGGGAGCAGGTATTCGATAAGGGATAACCGAAATGCAAACCTTTTTAGATTTGTAGCAGGCGATGGCCTTGGCCAGAGGTAGAGCAAACATTCCTGTGTTATTAGTTTTCATGACCTTTGACCCCTTCAGCTCCTCCACTTTGCTATCAGCATACTTTACGTACGGTACATCCAAGTCTGCGTTCAGTTTCAACAGCTCCGCGGCAGCTGTAAATAAAGTCACGTCATTTTTTTCGTCAATAATTCTGAAGGCGGATGAGCCACACTTTCGGAAGCCAGAAAATTTTAGTGAGAAGCATACCCAAAATAGCTGCCCCTTTACGGTCATACATTTTTGACAGTTGAAACGTAGTTGACCATGATTTTGCTGAAAGTATATTATGGCCAAAGCAACTGACTACAAGTGAGAGCAACTTATTTGTCATCAAAACTAGAGCGGGGCAAAGATCGTCCATTAAGGTTTTCAGAACAGTCTACAAGAAAAAAGATGACTATTTTTGTGACACATAATTAATATTTGTGAAATTAAAGGGTAAAATCCCACGTGAATATCTTAATTTTCATTCCATTAAAAAGCTTTGTTTCAAGAAAAAAATTTTCCAATGACTTAATTATAACGCTCTTGATATTTACCTCACATTGAATTAAGACTTGAAAAATGTCAACAGCCTTTGTTAGAGGGTGCATCATAACTGCCTCGTCAGCCAAGGTGAGGGAGGATACCCCAGGAATTATTCGATTAGCGGAAACACCTTGCTCGGCATTTTTGTACTTTTCTGGGTAAACGGTAGAGTCATACTCATGCACTTCTGCTAGGTCAGCCTGTACATAATTAAAGGTTTTTATATATAATTTCCATGTAATTTAAATGAATCAGTCAGTATATTAAATTCTTTAATCCTGAGCCCTTTGCCATTTTTCTCTGTTTAAAAATTTCATAACTCAAGTACAAGTACACCTGTACCCCATTTAATGTAGGTAATAAAATTTAACTGATTTATAATTTATTTGAGTTTAACGATTTACAAGAGCGAAAAATTCCTAAAGGGTTCTTTCATTTATTTCACCGGCTCATTAAATGGTAGCCATAATTAAATGCTAGTGTTAAGTATTCGTAAGTAGGATAGGTACTTTATAATTTACTCTTAATTTTGGTGAGTTCTAAGCAATTAAAAAATATACCGCAGCAGTTAGCTGATTTTTTCTCCAAATGCACAGTCCAAGCCAAGTTTGAGTTACGGCCGACAGAATGGAAACTGTAGCGCTTATTGGATTGTCCTGTTAAGGAAACAACAGGATTAAACATTTTTCATACATTTTTCTTACTATTTATAAATTCGAGTGTAAGCAGAGCGTAGCACACAATGCTATCAAAGCGTCTGCTCTACTAGCAGCAGTTAACGTGTCTATGAACTGGACCGACTAGACGACTAAATAATTATTTTTCTTCCTACAGATTGGTTCTACTACGTAAATTTAATGAAGCCAAGATCACAATTGTTCATTTCTCCTATCTGGCTACGCCTATATCATAGGAATACACAGATTTGAGTTTTGGGAAAAGCTGCAATTAAATGCAGACAGATTAATTTAACGCGTCTATAAATTATTATAAAAACATTATAATAATAACGTCGTTTAATAATTGTCAGTGAGTAAACACATTGCCATATAAGCGTCACGGCATTAAATAACTCTAACGATTTCAAGTCTAATTACTTTGGCAGCTTTTTCTACCAAGTTTACAGCAAGCAAGCACAGGCGGTAGGAATGCATTAGCTCGGTAGAATTGTGTCCAAACCAATAGGCTATCGACGTAGCAATCACTCCCAGAATCTCATCATAAATATTTCCAGAATTTTCGAGAGCCTCTCCCACTTTCAGTATAGACCCCACCAACAGAAACCTGTAACAAAGGACCATAAACACATTATTGACATGTCATCCAGAACAAAGTTAACCAACACTCAGACACACTAAGTAGTTCTATTTATTAAGTTTCTGCTGTCATTTTTAGACTTTCTAACGATTTTTCACACAAAACTTTAACATATTTGCAAAAAGTGGCCGAGGTAATAGATCCACCTTTTCCAATTTATTTCAGTTTTACAGGAATTACAATATGACGCTCGAGATGGAATAATAAAACCAATAAATAATCCTCAAGTCACCACAACCTTAACTTAGTGTAATGAAATTAATTAATTAATTTTCCTAAAGAAAATAAATCCCAATTTCTAGCTTCAATTGTTTTTGCCTTAATATCGGCTAATAATTAATAGTTGTGACGATATAGCTAATACATAGTTTATTACCTATGTTTATAAAATTTAAAAAATCATCATTAATTACCTTCCAGTGAAGTAAGAATTCAACTCAAATCGATTCAATGCACTTTCGATATGAGCAGACTTAACCGGTTGACTTTCACAGACAATGTCCAGTAACGTTTTATCCTAAAAAGAGAAAATTCATTAGATCGTTGCTATATTTTTGCCATTGTATTGTGCAGAGCGTGCGTAGGCATTGAGGATGGACATTTGAGTGACAGGTAGAAGAGCCTTACCTGGAATGCTGATGAGGGCATATCGTAAATTTGAGCTTTGAATGTATTCCAATTTAAATTCCAGTCGCCACTGGAAGGTTGGCAATAATAATCGTAGCACCCCTGCATTTGTTTCCAAAAGTCTGGCTGTTTGATAACGAAGTCTGCAAGTTTCTTGACACCTACTTCTGGAGTCATTTTCTTGCTGGCAGTCGAACTAGTCGGGGTTGTGCTCGACTGCATTCTGAACGAACAGTTTCCCCTTTTCAGTCTTCTAGTCTTCGATATTGAGTTGCCTTCAATAAAACTTTCCTGTACAGCTTGCAACCTGTAATTATTATTTATTCATATATTATAAAATATGTTCATAGAATATGTTCAACAGATGTGAATATTAAGTTAATACAGCACGTAAATTAAACTAAAACCATTTGGCAGGATTACGTATTTCCGAAATTGAAATTTGAATTGAAACCATGAATATGATAATTAATTTAACATTTGGAGATGGGGATAGTAAATAAATTAGTCAGTACACGAAGTGAAAGAGTACTTAGTATAATGCGTAATTACATGCACAATGATTTTGAATGTGACAAAAAATGCTAACTTTCAACGTTGCTTGCTGGAGGCTTGTTGCAGTTAAACAATACGATGAGCTTCCGTTTAGGAATCAGCAGCCGTGATTTATATTTAGGCAGCCAGTGCAGTGTCAGAATGGTAAATACATCAGTCTGTCTGCCGACTTGTTTTCCTTTGCATTGCCAGTACTACAATGAGTTATGAAATGATGAAGTAGAATGTCTTGGCTCCGTTTGGCGCCAAGCACTTTAGTTTCTTTCTCGTCTCATGCACATTTTCAACATTGCAGTTTTAGTATGTGTGATTCGGGTCCTATAATCCTGTCCTGGCTAAGAGAAGGCCGTGCGTGCCTCAAATGTCAATCTTATTGTATTGTGACTGTCACAATAAAGCCCTTACATTCAAGGCCGGATGCAGAAATAAACGGGGGTGG
>JAAAYG020036265.1:0-48872 GCA_009936455.2 Tomocerus minor
TCAGAACACAGTCCTTACGTGAAATTACATACTTGCATAATACTTAGTCCTTACTCCTGGCTGTATTCACTTTTCATTTGTCTCAGATGTCTCCTAACTTTGACTCAATATGTTGGTCAGCTATTTACTTATCATAATAATATTAATCTGCCCCATTTTAGCAATATAATATTTTGTTTGATTAAAGTTTTGTAACTTTGTAAGAGAACACAAGGTAACCAAAAAATAAAAATTGGAACATACAAAATCGATTGTAATTCCAAATAGTTTAGAAATGAGACTGTTCAGTAAACATGATATGATGATACCAGAATGAGAAAGCGTTCACATGTACAGGCATTGAAGAGCTACCTGATGTGCAAACTAATTTTAAAGGTAGCTACTATTTTTAATTAGTATATAAGATTTAATAAAATGCAGATTTATGAATAGTAGAATCTGCGATTATAACTATTTGACAGCTAAATTAGGAGTTGATTGAAGCATCACTTGCTGATCTTGCTTGTAGTGATAATTTGCCTGTATGGTTGTTTCTCAAGGGATTCCTTTGCAGATGAATGTAGCAAATGAATTGTAAATAGGAAAGTTGATTTGAACAGAGTATTTGTAAATGGTGAGCAGCAGCATGGGGATATACGATATGCTGTATCGACTATTACAAATTACAATATCATGCAGCAGCGACTAGAGCGATCAAACAGTAGAGCAGAGGAGATTGTTGGAATTGTAGAAAACATCATGGGATCATGGGACATCCACTTAACGAAATCCGCTTACAGGGAATGGGAACAGGACACAAGAGAGCCGAGGTAAATAAATTGCACACTACATAAAACTGTTGTGAATAATTAAAATACGTGATATTAGAATCAAAGTAAAGAAGAACAGCATGTAATTCACCAAAGTCAAATGTAGAAGCATGATAAACAGAAAAAGAGGGAGGACATTTACACATATCCCTGCGATCCTATTACGGAAGAGCATTATTACCTTATAAAATAAATTGAAATTGAATAGGAACATACGGCACAGTATAAAATCCACACACTGAGCAGCATCGTACCTTTCAATCAAAATCGACGAGGAGAGTTTAGGTGGTGGAGGCAAAAGGGAAAAAGTGCTTATGTATAAAGAGTGGAGAGAAATGGGATTAATATAGGCCGTTGTCTGAGACAAGAAAGGGAAAGGAAATGTGTGGCTAAAGGGTTAAAGACTTAGCCAGCGTGTCCCATAGAGCCAAGTGCTATAGGAATAATGCAGGGCAGTGAGGAGAGAGAAAGCCAAAGCAAACTACCATTTCAT
This sequence comes from Tomocerus minor, assembly GCA_009936455.2. Lineage (NCBI taxonomy): Eukaryota > Metazoa > Arthropoda > Collembola > Entomobryomorpha > Tomoceridae > Tomocerus > Tomocerus minor. The sequence goes on from JAAAYG020036265.1 coordinate 1,303, forward strand.
GCAAGAACACTATTCTCACTATTTACTTATTCTTCTGATCACCGTCGGCTATTTGTCTTTCAGTAATGGATTTTCAGCGACTCGACTTCACAATGCGAGCAAGGCCCTTTCGTGGAACTCATTGAACAGGTCTCAATCTCATGCTCATCCCATCCATCCAGCTGTCCACACTCAGCTCTCAACTCAACTCTCAACTCCGCTTTACTCATACCAATATTGTATCACTAACCTTCACACTCAAACCATTAAAATACTCATCCAGGCGGCGGACGAACTCAGAGGGGACACTAAAGACAACGTTTCTTTTCCTTTCATCTAAAATAACCTTTCATTCACCACACTTGCATCATGTCACACACGCAACTACCAATCATCCTATAATATTACTCCCACACGCCCACACTATCACTCACATCTACAGCAATATTTTTCAGATAGCTATCTGACGCTGACAACTATTACGAGGTTTATTGAGAAATTACATGTGCACTTGTTTATCCTATCTCCTAGATGATAATCTTAGAATATGTTCCTTCAGAGTCTTTAAATAAATCCAGGACATGAAAAAAAAATGACTTGTAAATTGGAGTATAAAAATTATTTGCAATTTTACAAGACACAAAAATCTTTTGATTTAAGTGTAATTATTATGCAATGATTGCATATCATAAGAATCATATGTAAAATGCTTAATGAAAAGAGATATTGTTCAGCAAGCCTACAGTAAATATATGAAAAGACAAAAATGAAATATTTTTGGAAATAGAAAATGGAGCAGGCGTGGCTAGGATAATCTGCGTTGTCTGTGATTCTGTAATGATTAGTGTAAAGTAAGGTAGCTTCGAATTTCATAGCATCAACACTGTGAGATGTTTCATTTTATGCCAGTCACAGAACACGGGAAAAGTTTTTATTTGCAGACTGTGGGAACGAAAAGCTAAATCCGCGGGGATTGGTTGGGGATACTTCATCTCTATCCATTTCAACCGTGATAATACGTGCAACACTACAACCAAGCCAAGGAGTTAATTCACTTTGACTAATTAAAGCCTCTCGCATCTTTTACTTCTCATTCCAACGCATCACTGATTTCTTCTCTGTAGCATTAACTTTCAACAGCCCGTTCATCTCGTTCAGCAAAACGTCTTTCTTTGATACCATCTACCTACATCAAGCACAGCGATGTGTGTTTTGTTTACTGTGGTGGGGATTCGCTGTAGAGAACTTTTTTTCAACAGGAAGATTCCGTAGAAACTTGAATAAATGCAGATCCATGTATATTATGGGCGTTTGTATTAAAACCGTACTACGGTTCTAATAAAACATTCCAGTATGTATTAAAACACAAGAATGTTTTCTTGCTTTAAAATTGCCAATAAGTAATTGAACAATAGCCAATTCTACTATTTTCTGATAGATTTTAGTTCGAAGAATCTGGAAAAATTCATATCATGAACAAATTCTAAACGAACGTTTTAGAATCACACTTTAACATAAATGCTTAGAAAATATATTTTGCAAACTATTTTATTTTTGAAACTGACTGCACTTTTTTTCGGATTCTATTCATTTTGAAAGTCAGAAAATAATATTGCTGATTCAATTAGTTACTATCGTTTTAAAAGAAGTTCATACTTTAATACATACTAGAATGCATTAATCCGTCCTGAGTTTGAATACAAACTCTGCCATTAATGAACCAATTCAACCTAACCAGCAAGCAACATTCTCTAGCTACTTTATACGTAGCAATTGTTTTGCAAAGGCCAAAACTGCGCAATATTTTGTTGTATGATACCCTATTGAATTTTTAGAGCCATTCTCAGAAAAAGAATTCAGGGGGCTCAGTTTTAAGGTACCATATAATAAAACTCAAATTGCAACGAGTTGAGTGTTATTTTCAATCAAAAATGAAACATTTGTGTCATTTTTTTCATTTTTCTTTTCTGGAGAAAGCCCGGTGCTGGATACCAAGAACACTTTGGCTGCATGCAACCTCATTACGTGACACCTAAAACAGTCCATAATATACCATCAATTAATGATGACGAATATGTATGCGTACCGGAATCATTATTTGGTTGTCATATATGGTAAAACGACTTTAGTTCAGGGACAGAAAAATGGTCATTCAAATATATTGATTATATGTATCTGTAGATTGATGGGAACACTTTGAACTTATAGTAGATTCTAGCTTATTTTAGAATCCTTTATAAATTGAATAATTTTGGAATCTATAACGCAACGTGTAATTTTGTACTTTTACATTACTCACCAGTGTAGTAAGGATGTTTTTCAAAAAGTTCCTTTTGTATATAACTATTGTTGTCTAATTAGTGGAAATTATAATGATGATAGTGTTGATGATAATGATAATTCAAGCGGAGTCGACTGAAGTAGTTTGGCTCGTGTATACATAAAAGCCACTTAAAATCTTAAGCGCACTTACATAATATCCCTTATACAATACTCCCTCAAATCATTCTTCTGACATTTCGCATCAGAAACATTAAACAAAACCGTCAAAGATTTTATTCCTGTGACCTGCAGTTACAATTAACTGTGTACATAAAATAATAAAGTAGATAGGCACTTTAACTTCTAAAATGCCGCACAAGTATACAAACATAGAAGTAACATTATTCTAAATATTGATGAGTGCAAGGCCTAACCACTCAGGTAATTCAATTAATAAGTTAATTAGTTGATTAGTCATGAAATAAATCGCAACAGAGCTAAAGTAAGTCCTCTAACAAATATTTCCCACTTTTATCTACTTGTTAAAAATACTTTAACTGAAAGTAAACTAATTCTTTTAACTATAATAACTGTTTTTTGTATACCTGCAACAGTACCTAAATAAATATTTTAGCTTCACGTCGATCACACCTTTAAATCACATCTTTAAAACAGTTTAATTGGTCTAATGTCTCCATACATATGAAACCAACTAGCAATATATTTTAAAACTAATATCTGTCGAGATTAACGTGCACATATCACATCCATGCTAGTCAGCAATGAATATTGTAGCATTCGACACTCTCATCATATTCAATAGAATTATTATCCAATATTATTGTTGTTGGATTGCGTGGGTGGATTTTTCTTGGGAAATTTCTATTTCCGTAAGTTGAGTGGAGATACTACGCAATAATAAAAGCCAATAAAGACAAATGAGAAAATGTTTATGCAGGTCATAGAAAGTGATGGAAAATAAAGCAAACACTACAAGATAGTAGAGAGTTTCATATAAGTATTAGCACATTATCCCCTTACTAGGTGGATTCTCCGATATAAAGCTAAGAGTACAATGCATATGGACGGAAGAAATGATTTGGCTGTATAAATATTGATGTGTCCCTATTGCTAATAGTGGTCTACGTATTATTTCGGAGATGAAGTGGCAGACGAGAATGAAGAAGTGGGGGTCCAGAATGTGTCATGCCATTTGGGATGCTGGATAATGATGTGGCAGAGCAGAGTCGCATTGGTGGATTGGGAAGTGTATTTTGTGGAGAGTAACCTGCTGCTTCGCTAATATATGTGACATTGTTGGGTGACAATCGTGTCAGAGAATGGTGGTGGGTGAATGAGAGCCGAGTGCGAGGGAAGAAAGAAAAGTGGGAATGGTGGAGTGAATTAAGTAAGTTAAGGAAGGAAGGAGCGAGAAGAATGGATTTATGCGGCTGAGTTCAGATTGATGATATTTTGCGGATGGCATTTGAGTGAGTGCAATTATGATTGCGGAATAAAGTGGAAGGAAGTGAGTATGTCGTCGAAAATTGAAGTCAAGCAAGTCGGATGAAGGAGCGAGCGGGGAGGACTCGGAGATGTGTCGTCGAACTGCTCACCATATGCACGCACATCTCAGCTCCCGTTTCAATCCCTTCCCGTCTTACAGGCGTAATAAGCAATAAGGACAGAGTGGGAGTCTGTCGGCGGGGAGATGATATAAGGCAGAGAGATATTATTGCTGACTTGAGTTGGTTGAGGTCGACTCGAGTCGATCAACTTTCGTCAGAGAGAACTCGAAATGAAATGGAGGAAACTGGAACTGGATGTCTGGAGTCCGGGTGGGTGGCTTCCCTGGCGGAGACTGGCTCGGCTTTGACTGGCAGAGGCATCGCAATATTTCCTGGTGTTTGCCTTTAGCAGATCGACAGCATCCACTTGCTGCCCTTTCATCTCTACACATTCCCATTACCGGCCTACAAATACTTCAATTTGCGACCAAGTAGAATCACACAATGCTCCTGGTGTAAGCTAGGCAAATATGTACACAAAAAATGCATCTCCCTTACTACTCCACCAGTTACACATAACATCATGCACAATCATCTGACAGAGATTCATAGCCAGACAACTCCTCTCATGCCCACTCTCCTATGCTGCACACTGACTACTAATTACTTATGACTAATGCTAGAAGAGCCTATAAAAATAGAGCATCTTCCTATTTTCACCTCCTTCCTTTTTCCATATATTGACGTGCTAGATATGCATCAATAATCGCTACAGGAGATTCCCAACCACCTACTTATGTTACTCTCTTGCTTAAAACAGAGATGATAATGTATTGATCCCACATTACATGACAGGACTTGTATAAAATAGCAACCGAAATAGGACATTCATATAAACACGACGTATTTTCTTTTTCACCACTCTTCCTTGAGAGTCTGTAGATGAAGCATGGATTTGGGCAAACTTGCCTAACAACTGCAGTTCTTATTCCTACATACTTCTCTCCTGGGATTTTCTGATCTCGTGGAATCGACATAAGGCCTCTTTTTTTCTTTTTCACTTAGCTCACAATCAGAATAGAGAAAGTCTTTTAGGGCAAAGCAAAGGCTACAATCACACTTAGGTACATCTACATCTTCCCAACTTCAAGCTCCTGCGATATAACTACTTGGCTATATATTATTATTATTATTATGGTATCTAAGTCTGTAGTATGCATGCAATTGTCCCTTCAATCTCCCTACATCATTTTTCAGCCAAAGAAATAATGATTTACATCCCAACAAAAACAGAGTGTATGCAAAAAGGAGATCATGCCAAAAATTACACATGGCTAATTATGTAAACAAAATGCTCCAAAATAATTTTCCAAAATAGAGTACATGCAAATTATTGAGCACATCACACCACAACTAAAATTATACTGACTACTAATAACTACACTGGGAGGAAATTATTGTTTAATTTTTATTACATTATTAGTTTACATTATACGTCAAGTATTAATATTAATATTTGAACTAGATGCATAGAAAGGGATTTAACCTCCCTTGATCCTTAAGCTTTTCCCTTGTCTATCATGATCCTGAAATTTAATAATAAAAATACATGCAATCAATGAATATTCCTCCAAAGCTAACTTTTTCTTGGCAGTTTTCTAGCTGCAAACATTGCATCTAAAGATGAAAATGCCATCAATATATTATGTTGTTTTAAAAAATCACTCACTTATTAGATAGCACTGTTTCTCTCCTGTTTCTCCACTTCCGGATTTTTGATTTCGTCGTCAGAGATGACAATGCATTCTGCAACAATTTCAACCTCATCGGTTTCCTCTTCACTCTCGATATTGATAACTTCATCCACTATCATAATGTCATCCTCCGCTTCTGTGTCACTGATAACGATAACTACTTCGGCAACCTCCTTGCTCATTATGATTCTGCAGAAAACAAAAAAATTTCTTAGCATTCAAAAAATATAATGTCAAATCAAAAATACGGAATTTCCAGATAGGTCAGGTAAAGGCATCACTACAAATAATTGAGATTTATTAGGCAGGCTATTTAGTGCTGAGATAGATACATAATATACAGTTTGTTTTATTGACTCTGTGAGACGACTAGTGCCTTTATAACAATTACATTACAGAAAATTAATATTATTATTGTATTTGTAACTTACTCGACTGTCTTTAAATTGCTTGCTGAATAAAATAGCGTCTCACTCTCACTAGGCTTGTCACGAAATCCGTGCAAGATAGCTTTGCTTTTTTAGCCGTTCCCTGTTTGTATTTTCCCTCCACGTGAACACGGGTCTTTCAGCCTTCAATATGTAATCTGATCTTCAGCGTAAACAAGTTAGACGAAGGTATTGGTGCTGCTAAATATGAAATAAATACTTTTCGGAAACATTGTAGCTGTGTTTAACTGTTGTCAATTATTGGCTGCATAACAGCAAGCTTGCAAAAAGCTTACACTTCTTGCCAACTACAATTTTCCATTAAATTACGATTATTGTAGTTGGTTATTTGGAAGTCTATCAATGTCTTAAGAGAACAGTATACAGTTTGAAAATATCACAGCAGTTTGAAATTTCAAATCAAATGGACTGCTATCCTTTTCATTCATAAGTTTTCGATGGAACAACCCTTTTCGCCTACGGAAGATCTCACCACCAAACTAATAGGGTAATAACCAATAGTTTTATTATTAACAGCATGTAGAATTCACATAGTCAAAATGTCACTTCAACTATTTTCTGTCTATGAGCAAGTGAAAAACCAGTGCTGACGGCCTGGCTACTAGATTTATATTAAAATAAATAACAAATACATTACTAAACAAGATAAATTGATTTATCGAGCAATTTTAGAACAGTTGTAATACTAAAATCATTGTATGCGAATATCGGTAAGAGTCGGTTGGTGGAACCAGAATAAAAATATTTTCTATAAAAATAGTTTTGCGGAGTTCGGTTCAAAAAAACGCTAAAAATATTTATTGCATACTTTTACGTTTCAGAACATTTGGAGTCGATTTGGGGGTTATTTTTATTTTGGTTCCACCAACCGACTCTTACCCAAATATCAATGATTGAAATCCAATGTAACTAATTCACCTTGGGCCTCAAGGCAAATTACCTAACTTGATCCCGTCAACGTCAATAAATGCATTTACCTGTGCTGTCTGCTGTGACGATTTTTTACTGATACGATACAGAAAACCGCCAGGTAGTAATGATTATGCAGTACTCGATTATTTGGCATAGTATTATGTGCCCTATTAAGTTTCTCAATCCTCATTGCTTCTTACGAGAATGCAAAATAAAACTCATCGTATTAAATATATTGTTTTTCTGTTAGCAATATTCCCAAAGAGTTGAAACAAATAAGGAGTCATTTAATCTTGCAGATAAACTTATTAGCATCCCTATTTTAAATCCCGAATTATATACGCCAACTACTTTATATACTAATTATGATTGCTATTATTGTTTAGAGTGCAGATAGGTATTGGTTTGTACAATCAAGAAACGGAGCATTTGAATCAAATGCTTTATGTTGGCATTACATTATAGTTACAGAATTATTAGAGTTAAAGCACAATATTTTTGTTACAGATCTAACAACATGGACGCATTACCAGTCATGGGTTGTGATTTGAACATTGCTGGGCCATCATCAACAAATGATCAGCCAACCTCCTTTAAATACACAACTGTGTATAAACCAATACCAATTGTTGGTTCTTCAAGGTCATTAGCTGCTGCACATCTTGATGGCAGTTCTGCTCCCCGTTGTGAAATATCTGCTGTAAGTCATTTAAATTTAAATTCCGTGGCGAATAATATTTGGCAAAAATTCCAAACGTGTTTTTGTCATTAATAAACTAAATGTTATAGTCAAATTTAAATCAACGAGGTTTGTTCATATAAAACTGGCAGTAAAATACCACAGAAGTCTGTCAGATTAATTTTAGAATATTTAATTAGAAAATGAAGTTCCGATTTTTATTATTTATTTGTATTCCGATGGAACTCATTCAATTGATTGTTTTGGACGTACTTCTATAATTTTCTACCTTGCAGAGCTCCTTTTTAAATAGTTTTGACTTAAATATATGACTTTGTCAAAATAGCTACGTATTTAATATGTACTACCCGTGTTATTTATTTTTGTAAACAAGTTGAGATTCTGCGTTACTTTCTTTATGACACCCAATGGATCGACCCTTTAGTCAGTCTGTATATAATTTCTTCGACTGTATCTTAAATCAATATAATTTTAGTCATCAAGTCAATTTTATATGTACGTCAGAACTGCTGTTACTGTTAACCTATTATGACCACCCATAATAATGTGATATATTTTTGTGTAATTTTAAGTAATCTAAAGAATGAATTTTTTGTTTATTACAGACTATGACATTAGCTGATATTGTTGCATTGGATCACAATTATACATTTCCTCTGGTAGAGGTTCCTTTGCTTAAGCCAATTATAAATCCGAGCGAGACAGTTACTGATGAAAATAAATCAGGTAAATGTCTAAAACTCGACAAGCCTGGAAAATCTCCCAAAATTTCCAAAAAAGAAAAGTTGAAGCCAACTCCGGAATCGGCTGAAAAACCATATTGGTCTGGATGTACAAATTACATTTTCCAAATCAAGCATGAAACACCTCCTAAAATTACACCACCTCCTGAGCAGCCACCTACATATGCACCGCACATTAAATCCAGTGTGTTCCCCACATCTCCGGCCATGTCAAAATTGGAGCACCTCTTAAAGTAAAATGTTATTTTATTCTGTAACCCAATTTTTGTCCATTAATGATCATTCATGTGCTAAATGTAGTTACATACTGTACGTATTATCAATTAATTAGATAAGACACATGTATTTTTAAGAGTTTAAATTTTATTCATTGTGACAGGAGTCCAACTCGATCGCCTAGTTCGCGCAGAAGTCCGAGCTCTTTCCTCAGCCCAAGTTTGAATTATCATCGATGCAAAAATTTGGCCGGTCCTGGGCCCTCGGTAGCTGCTGTAGAAAAGGAAGCTGAAAAAGAAGAAGATGATGACATCGATATAGATGTAGAAAGTGTGGATCCGGAACCTGACATTCTTTACGATAGCAACAGAGCAAATAATTTAATGAAGGAGTGTGAGAAAAATGTTATGTTCTTGCGCGAAGGAGAGGTTACTGAAGATTGGGAAGAACAAATTGTCAAGTAAGTTCCAAGTTACAATTTTAACAAGAAAAAAAATAGAATTTATCAAGTCCTATTAAACAGCAATTTTTATTAAAAGTTATTATAAGACTGGTAAATGAGAAATATATTATCATTTTATTTTATAAAGAACCGGATGGACAAATTCCCAGAAGGACATTTTCTCAAAAATATTGCTGTCTCTTCACCAAGAAAGATTGTCTAGACTTGTTCATGAGAACCGGGGTGGAGAGCCCGTCCTACGACGGCTCACAATTGACAAAACAGCGCAACGCTTTAGAAGAATATTAGGAAGTTATAGATGGGACTCGCATTTGACTCAATGGTTACACGGGGTTTTAGTCGACAACCTGAGTTTTGATTATCTTGCTTCCTATTTGGATATATTGCAGGTAAGTTGTATCTGTTTTTGTATTCTATTCAAACCCATGAACGCAGAGTAAAAAAACTTTGAAAACAAATTAATAGGCAGAAGTATTAAATATTCTTTAGTTGTATTATGTTTTTTTAAATTTCCAGTGCTATCATAAACTACAGATTGTCCTTTTTGATTATTAATTTTTATATTTTATTATTCCATTTATTTTTATAAACAGATACATATTTTCAGATACTAAAATACCAATTGAAAATTTATCCTGAATTCAGAATAAAGTTTCTCCATAAAAGTTCCAATGGTTATCAATTCTCTACTATGTTTGGAATATAGTATTATAATAAATATCTACCTACGCAAAAAGCGATAAAATTATAGTTTAAAAATTTTGTAATTAACAGACACTGCGAGTCAAGTTTCCTGAACTGGTGGATAAAATGATAATATTGACGACAGGATTGCCTAGTGATCCTCTGCCAATTGATCCTTTAATGCTAGCCGACCCTGAGAATTCGAATTCCCCAGGGGTTTCACCAAGTCTCAATTCATTTAAAGAGACAATGAAAAGAAGTCTTAATTCTGAAGCTATTGGTTTGGTGCTGAAACGAAAATGGGATCCGTTCAGTTCAACAATACAGCATAGCAAAACCAAAAAGTTGCCCACGTCTCCAATCTTTGTGATTTTGGCTACTAATCCCTCTAAAAGTCATTCTGTTACCAGTAAGAGAAAGAAAAATTTTGTATCGTTACTCGCCGGACGTGGAAAGGTAAAATAACCTGTTATGGAACACCATAAAAAAATACCAATTTCAAATCTATTTCAACATATGATTGAATTTGATTGATGACAATTATAGGTGGTGACTGTTACCTTAAATGTAACTGCACAAATGCACATGCGATTACAGTACTACTTGGGAAGACTATTTAAGATAGCTGTAGAGAGAATTCGAGACTTGAAACGTCAATTTCCGGAAAGGCCGATTTTTATTGTTGGTTGGGCATCTGGGGCAGTTCTTGCTTGTAAGCTATCTGCTGCTGAAGCTGTGGCTGGAGTGATTGCTTTCGGTTTTCGTCTGCATGGGTTATTCAACCAAGGGTCAATGTCTGCCAATTTGATGCAATTGACATGCCCGTCTCTTTTTATCTTGGGTGGTTTGACCAATTTTTCAAGGTACACAAATCTTACATTGTAAAATATTTTATTTAAACTATATTATCAATGTAAAACAATGTATATAAATTAAAGAAAACATAATATCTGAATTATTTATAACGCAGCATACTGGAAATAGAAACCCTCCGCCAGGACATGCCCTGTGCAGCATCACTTCTTGTAGTTGGCTGTGCAAATGATGATCTGTACGTTACAAATAATTACAGAAAACAGCTCCTAGTTACGCAATCCTACGTCGATAAATGCGTTGTGGAAGAAATTGTGAAATTTGTCTCCACTTGCCCGATTCCAGTTCCTAGCCCTGAAGAAAAGGCACTGTCTTTGGCTATTACTGCTGCCAAGAGCAAAAAGAAAGTTACAAAACTTCAAAATGCTACAGGTGAATGCTTCCAACTGTTTGAGTTTTACAGTAAATAAGTTTTTTAAAATTCGACTGTTGTCTATCAGTGCTTAATGAAGGAAACTGAAAATTACAAAATAAATAAGCAAAATAATACAAATGATGTTAAATGTTGTTTATAATCCAACAGTTACCAGCGCAGCAGGATGTAGTGCAGATCTGCGTGTAGACGACAAACCAGAAAGTGAGAATGAGAGGGGTAAAGAAACTCATGTGTCATTGACGCCGGATCCAGAAAATGAGGATATCATTACTAACATTGATTTTGATTGGCCAATCATGATTCCTTCGAACACGTCGTCAAATAAAAGAAAGGCATATTATCGACCAGCACCTTCTGTTACTTCACCAGCTGAAAAGTCGTCTCCAGTCTGCATTACAGCATCTCAGTTGGTTCAGCAAAGTAAGTTTTCTACTTTATTATTTTTATCTCAAAAGTGGTCAAAGCGATTCCCTTTCAAAATTAAATTAAAATTGATACTGCTTTTGCACAGATCCTGGAGTTAAACGATTTTCAAAGCCATCTGGTCCAAATATTCCGAAACCGAAAGGCCAGGGCCTAATAAATGCACAACCATCAACTTCTCTGATGAAAGCTGACTGCAATCCGCAATCCCCGCTGCAACCTTCTATGGTCTCGCCAACACCTAATTATTTAGAGAAAGAGCCAATGTCTCAACCATTAGTTTTCAACTTGCTGCCATCTACATCCAGTCAGGTTGGATGAAAGATTTTTTAGTCGTATAAATTACACAGGCATGCATTTAATGTTAATTGTGATTTGATTGGCATGTGTAGATGCTAAGAATGAAAAGGGACCAGGAAACAGCTGTTGCTTCTGATATTGCAGCACCAACACGTTTTCTGTTTGCAGTGGAGGAGTCTCCACCACCGTCTCCTTCAGTAGTGGTAGACAAGGGACTGAAACCGTAAGAATACTGATTGATCTACTTCTTTTTCTGATCCTATTTTTTTTAGCTACGTGCATTGACTTGCCTTCCAGCTTTATTATTTCTGTACAAATTTCGTAGAATTGAGAAGAATTTTAGAAATTTTTCTATTTCTTCTAGCTATCTTCCTCAGCCACTAGTTTTGCCAATACAAAACAACCAAATCATAAAAGGTGAATATGAACATTCAGGATTTAAACAGCCAGAGATTACGGGAGAAACGCAACCTGCCCCGCAGAGTTCGCCGCCACTTCCGTCATCCTCAAAGATTTTATCTAGCAGCACTCCTATCATTACCACCCCTACGATTCTTCCGGGGGGTGCTACGGCTACACCCTTTATTAGGAGGACTTTGCCCGCTCTGCCTCCACAGCAGCAATTTTCTTCACATTTATTTCGATTGTTGACTCCTACTCAGGAATCTGTCGTTCCAAGAGCGCAATTACCTGAAATTCCAATGCCCACTAGAGTCACTGAAGATTTAACGGCTGTAAATACGAGTTCTCATCTTGTAGCAGCGGAACTTGGTGCATTGCCCAAAGAGATATCAGAGCCGGCGTCTTCAACACGCTACAATGAAGATGCACCCAAGGAGCCCACATCATCCAACGTTCCTGCAACAATACTTCCCGGGGGTGGTATATCAAACAACTTTAATATGGGGGAACAGCCAAGCAGCGCTGAATTCGTTTCAACTTCCCTGAAAACTTTAGTGGCTGATGTAGCAGCCAGCACTTCAACACAAAGCGCTGAAAGTTCCTTGACGTCAGTTGTTGTAACTGAAGAGCATAGCGCCACTGAAATTAAAATTGGCTCGTTGGAGAACAAAGATATTTCAATTGGAAGCACAAATGATTCTGTATTGAATGTCAACAAGGACACTGCAAACATAGAAGATACTGTTTCAGTCGTCAAAGCCAGCGATGAGGTGGTCGACAAGACAGGAAAAAAAGAATCATCATTTGTGTCAAATATTGAAAAAATTATTTCAGAAGTTGGACACGATTCAAGTGCAAAAATTGAAAGCGCTGGACCTTCTTTTAAAATAAAAACGGAGAAAAAGAAAAGGAAGAAAAAGGAAATCAAGAGTTCTGAGAAGGATCCCAAAACATTCTCGAGCCCACAACCAGAAAAAAGTAAAGCATCTTTTGAAAGGATTGTGGAATCTGTGGCTTTTGGATTGGATTTAGAAGAGGAATCGAAAGTGGAAGAAAAAAGTGGCCCTAGTCCCAATTCGTCAGAAAAAAAGGATGTCTTCTCTTTTGAAACTTGTGAAGATGAGTCTCCAAAACGTCTTCAGAAACGGTTCAGTTTGGGAGCGAAAAGGGGCAAAGGTTACAAAAGGTTTTCTCCAGTTCTTGAAAGAAAATCTATGGGGAATTCTAAAAAAGTTAGGAATCAGAAAAAAGTAAATGAATCAGAAACTTTAGCGAGCACAATTGCAGAAGTTGCAGTGCAACAATCTGTCGTCGAAGAAGATAATCAGTCAACAAGTAAAATAAAGAGCAGTGACGAATCTCCCAAAAAATCAAGCCAAAGGAAAAGAAAATTTATGCCACGAAAGTCAGTCGGGAACGACAAACCAGAGAAAAAAATGAGAGGCAATTGGAAATCCAAGAAGCAGTTGTTGAAGGCAGTGAAGGAGCCTGAAGTTGATAATGGAAGTAAAGAGCAAGAACTGCACAAAAAATTAACACGGAGCAGTTCTACAACAACTTCAGAAGATTTTGTTGAAAAACCGAAAGAAATGTCTCCCCCAAGAAACATGTCACCAAAGCTTTCAGTTGAGCTACCACCAAAGTCGTCTGAAAAAATTGATTCCGGGAGAAAAAAACCAACACCGAGTGTATCCAAAGTAGCTGAAGTGGAAAAAGTGGAAGCTCCTATTTCAAGATTGAGAAACAGGAGCGGGAATAGTTCAATGACTACTCCTGTTAATACGAATCCACACACCCTGAGGAAAAAGTGTCGATTGACGTACAGAGAAACTTCTGATTCGGATTCGTCAGGTGAAATGTTGGAGGACTTTCTACTGAAAGTGACACCGAAGAAGAAGAATCTTCGTCAGCAAAAGAAGAAGAGTTCCCCGTCTGAAAGTTTTGAGAGTGGCGGAGAAAGCTTCGACGAAAGCGAAGACAAAGGAGTAGCGTCTAGAGTTACTAGATCAATGAGACGACAATCTGTCCCAGGTAGCAATCCGCTGGAATAGTCTCCATTTACATTCGTTTATCTATCTATTTGTAAAACTAACCTTTCAATAAAAATTTCCTATTTGTAACCATCTAACAATGATTTCAACAATATTTAAACAATTTCTTTGCTTAGGCAGACACTATGTTAATATGATTTCCCTTTTGTTTTCCTGAGAAAAGTTTCTTTGACGTTTGTCTTTTGTATGGCATGTATGATTATCTTGGTTTTCTGGAACTCACTAATGTTTGTTATGAATGCTTAATTCTGAAATATTTTCAAGCTTTCTGTACGCTAACATTGACCTTCAAAGCTAACAAACTTGTGGACATGTGTCAACTTTATTTGAATCTCACCTTGATGATTTATGGACCTTATTTAGATTCCGTTGCGAATGAAAGTGTGCAATCCAGCAGTGCAAAAGAGCCTGAGAAGGAAATTTGCGCCACAAAAGGAAGCGAAGTCGAGGCTGACATCGAGCCTTCTAAATCCGATGTTGCTATTACTGACGAAAAAGGCAAAGAGAGCCGGGAACGAAATTCGTCAGGAAGCATGTGCAGTGGTGACGATGAAGATGTGGAGCACAAAAAGCGGCCGAAACCCATTCACCCCGTCACCCCAGCTTCCCTCAGTGTTACCAGAACTAGAAAAATTAGTATCCCTAATTATTTCGCTTATGGAATGTAAATTGTCTATGGGAGTCTCGGTGTTGCTGAAATTGAACATGATAATCGAATTACAATTATAATTTTTAAAGAAACATTTTTAGCTGTATGTCTTAGTCTAGGTCATCGGTCGATGCCGACGTCGAACTATAGAAGGCGTCGTTATCAACTTGGGACGAAACTTCCGCAAAACTTCCATCAGCCTCAGCAGGGCCAATCTCCATGCGTTTTCAGCAGCCGGCTTAAAATAGTACAGCTTGACTAGCTGTCGTCTGCGGCAGTTTCGCCAGCTGCCGCATTCGATAGAAGTCTCCTCCGCCGACTCCAATAGCCGACGGCCGAGACTGCAATTAGTGTAAGCATCAACTGCCGGCTGAAAATCCCACCGCCTTGCGTTCTCGTCCAGGCTGGAAGGACGAGGACGCAACAGTTCTATTCACTACCTTTCAACAGAAGCGTAGCAACGGTTGAGATCCCTGTCAATGTGTAGCACCTGTGCAATGCAAAGTTTAATGTCTATCAGTTCCCTTGTAGGACGTGTTGTAATAAATGTTATGATGTATGTAGTAGCAGCAATGTGGGAACTATTTCAAGATTAAAAAGTTTTCCGGTTTTTGAATGTTTGGAAATTATTACTTAATCAAAGTCAGATTGGGGTTTAATGTCTGCTAGACGGTAAACAATGGTCCTAGATGTAAAGTTGTTATAATATTATATGCTGCTCAATTCAGCCTCCTAAGCATCTTTTAACAATATTTTCAGATAATTTTTGTTGTCCCTTTATTAAGCTTGTCGATACTAATGTTTCTAAATCAAAATTTAATTCTCTTTGAAGGGCATATTTTTGAATTGTCCACTGAATTTGATTTGACTTGATTTATTGACAGGAGAGTATTATTAGTTATAAATCTATAAAATTGTTATCTTCCATTCAGTTATGCTAAGTCTAATAATAAAAAAAAAGAAAACTAATGTAGTACAGATTAATTAATTCAGTTAAAATATTCTGGCATAAGCCATTTTTTTCATTTTTAAAATTGAATGCTTTATTATCATTTCCTTGATAAATATATACTATTTTTGCTAATAGTTTAAATTGTATTATAAGATATATTGTATTGTATTATTTATCAACAGACCTTTGCGTTTTTTAAATACACTTATATATACATACATAAACAAAAAGGTCTGATCTTAATTTACATTACTCTAAGGATGAGAGTTACTTATTTCTGTATAAATTATTGATATGCATTCAATACAAAGTACTATTTATAGTATCCACATAGATAAAAATTTGTCTATTATTCCGACTAGCAAATATTCTAAATGGTAAATGAAGCTAAAATAATAAAAATAAAATTTTCGTTGTACAGGACGTAGTTTTGTTCGTAAAATTCGTAGTGCGTGTCGAAAGGATGTAAAATGGAAATGGAAGCCAGCGCCAGTAGCCGATTCTTCTACAATATTTGTTTTTCCCCTGCCGTTACTGTAGTAGAATATAGTAGCTTCTGCTATCAGGGTACTTTGCAAACGGTACCCTAATAGAAGAAGAAAGCAAAAATCTTTTATATCCAAGAGATTCTCCCAATCTACCTTTATCTGTTTCGATTTTTGCTCTTCGTTTTTAAAGGCTACTGTTGCAGTGATAGCACCGCCTCTGGTGCCTGTGTTTTCCAATTTCCAAATCTTTTGTATTTTGACAGCTAATTGATATGGGCCGTCAGGCATAGGAGAAAGGTCTCTAGAGGAAGCTTGTTTTTGCGATGTCCGATAATTCGGAGGAGTATCTTCTTCGGAAGAGTGCCTTGACTTTCGTGGCGTCGAAGATTTAAGTTTCTGAGTAAATTGAGTGAGGAGGGGGCGAAGATGAGCTATGTTTTCGAGAATTATTTTATAAAGACATGTACTAATTAAAACTTTAAAGTTACTGCAATGAAGATGATTACATGCTTTCTATTACGCTTATCTTTAATTTCATGATTTTTCTTACATTGTAATCGGGTAGCAAATCTAATGCTGTTTACCATTTCACTGGGTGGTTTAAAAAACTCTTGTAAATTGAACAGGAGGCTGAATTGAGCATCTATTTTTATCACTTTTATATTTTGGTTTTTGAGTATTTTCTTAGTCGTAGTCGTAGTTCAGTAGTGGCGTAGACACCAACTTATATGCTTGTTCCTATATTCTATACTGCGTTTATTCGCTAGTTCTGTTTTTGTTCTTTTTGTTTAGATCAAATTAAAAACTATAAATGTTACATAATTCATAGGTACTATAGTTAATAATATAACACATTTTATTATGTTTCATCATGTTTTACAAATACACTCGTCAATGTTCTAATCATAGGAAATCACTGACTTCGGAGGTACATCCGTTACTATCAAATTTTACCATCTTATCTATATGTAATGTTGCAACCTTGTGTCACTTGTAATTCTATGAAAAGAAAATAAATATTCTGTGTGTACGCTAAAACGACCTATATAATTCTTTCTGAATTTCTTTGGATAATTGAATGGGAAACCAAATAACCGTCGGGGATTTGGTATTAATATTTCCTTTATTATTATTAGTGCTTACGCTGAGGAAAAAAGCTGAGGCCTTTAAAGGTCAATGGTTTTTACGGTACCTTAATGAAGAGGTTAACATTAATTTGATTAATTGGGCCTGGTTCAAGGAGAACGGCTTAATGTAGATCAGTGAAAACAGCATTTTTAAAATCTGCTCATATTATCGTGAGCACAGGTTTCCAATATCTTCAAAAATGAAATTTTGCATAAGAAACATTTAGCGAATGCATAGAAAATTTTATTTCAATTTTTATAGCATTATATAAAATTTATTATATAAAATTTCATGAACCAGAAACCTGGGTCTTAGAGAATCTATTCGTTGTTTCTTTTAGACATTTTTTGTAATTTTGTACGTTTCCTCAAACTGGCGGAATTTGGGCTGGAAAATTTTGATATTATACTCAACGCCGCGGCGTTTAGGCAACATAAAGAATTCTTATGAGAAAATTTTAAAATTCTTGTCATGAGGCATAGTCTTCCCCTCAACAGTACCTTGTTAAGTACACCTTAAGTAATAAGTAGTAAAAATATCTATAGCTACTACCTACGTAGATTGTTACCACCTTGTAATCATATGAATATATATTTAGGAAATGAAATTTTAGTGACATAACAAATCTAACATCCAAGTAGACAGGGGCAAAAATTCTGAGTAACGTTGCCGCAAATCTCTCAAGATTCGTATGAGAACCTTAATTGTTGAATTATGACCATTTTCTTCAAACCACCGACTAGAGTATAGATAAAATGAATTTGTATTTCAGTAATATCTCAGTAAACATACTATACTTAATTAAAAAAATTAAAAAAAAATTGATTCATCAAAACCTATTTTGCTTATAGAAATTAAAATATACTAATTTGCAAATTGATGTAAGAATAAGTAAAATGAGTTGGCTAAGAAGTGAAATCTTTTGAAATTCAAATTTATTTGGAAATTAATTTACACGAAGCTTTGTTTATTGTTATTATTGTTACAATTGCATAGCTATGTTGGTTAATATACAGTTACACAGCTAATATTAAATATACAAATAATATTTTTTCCGACTATCTGATATAATTTCAGCAACATATATAGATCATTAGAAATAAAAATGAAGATCAATATGTTACGCAATGCGTAATTCCTATTGAAAATGTCTATTTTTACACATAAATTTCATCTTAAAGGAGTTAGTTATCAGAAAGTATAAACAGATCTTGTTGCTTAGCAATAACAAAAAGCGAAAATACTGATTACATATAAAACAGATATTTAATTCACATGTAGGTAACATATCAAAAGTTGCCATTTAAAGCAGAACTGAGTTGACATGAAAAAATTATCTTCATTGAAATTTAATTCAGACGTAACACAATGATAATGTAGGCTCTCAAAATCATATTGTAACTACTTTCTATAAACTACGGACCAACAATACATCAACTCGCAATAAAATTTCCAATAGAACAACTAATGAAGAATTCCTGTTGGTGGTACAGCGAGGAACTAAATAACTCGTAACGATAAAAGAGATAATATGTAAAAGTGAAAACATTTAAACAAATTTCTGCAACTTCAAAATAACAGAAAGGAAGTTAGGCCGTTTCGGGTTCCATAGGAGTATCCTCTTCTTCTTCCTCCTCTTGAGCTTCGTCTTCCTCAATTTTCTCAACTTCTCCGTCAGCTGGTTTTTCGTACACTTTCTCCATTGGTGAAATAACAACCCCATCATCCCAAACGGTAGGAATGGACACGATATCAGCTGTAAATTATCAAGAATTTCGATTTATAAAATTCTATCTTAGTACACGTGCTTACTATTAATATTATAGTAGTTTTATTTTACAAAAATTGTATGATATTCTAAAATTATAAATAATACTCTAAAATGATACTCTAAATGGGCGAAGATGTAATAAAATGTGTGTAAAATTATAAATAAATTTTTTATTCTTACATTGACTGTCTGTTTCCAATCCCAAAATGACTTTGTAACCCCCTTGAGCCAAAATTCGCAACAGAGTCTGTGCCAATCCAGTGGCCATATCTTGTTCTTCGTAGCTCAAATTATGACCTCTCATTGCGGTACCAGCATAACCGGGAAGATACATTCCACAGGACATAAGTGACAAGGTTCGGCGGAAAGCGATGTTGATCGGCAAAGCTTGACGTGCGGGATTGTTCATCACACAGAAGTGGGCCAACAAATCTAACATCCAAGTAGACAGGGGCAAAAATTCTGAGTAACGTTGCCGCAAATCTCTCAAGATTCGTATGAGAACCTTAATTGTTGAATTATGGGCATTTTCTTCAAACCACCGACTAGAATATAGATAAAATGAATTTATATTTCAGTAATATCTCAGTAAACACACTATACTTAATAAAAAAAATTAAAAAAAAATTGATTCATCAAAACCTATGATACACATACCTGTGTCTGATTGCCTGCCAATGCTCTGTCATTAGTTTGGATTCTAAATGAATTTCAGGGTCCAGTTTACGAAAATTTTGGGGCACAGTAGTGATGAAAACTCTGATAGTGGCTTGAACATTGCTCAAATCAAACCCTCGATTAGTAACAGTAGAACGAACACCTGAAAAAGGCAAAAATAAATCCAAATTACGACACCCATCAACGTAGACTAATAGAGATTTAGTAATCGTTATATAAGCCTCGCAAAGTTAATCCTTAATACGTAGGTATTAAATAATTAAAAACAAAAATTTATGTCAATACTTGATGCAAACGATATTATTTTAAATTGGTAGACATATTTTTCAGTTTTCAAAAGTTTTCAGAAAGGCTTACATTCAGTCTGGCGGAGTTCTTCAGTTACTCGATTATTCAGAGCTTCTATTGCCTCACGCGTTGGAAGAGTTTTCAAGATAACAACAAAATCTGCTGTTTTATGACCAGCTAAAATTGTACCTTGCTTGAATGAGCCTACTTGCCTCACCTCGTCAACTTGCTGTAAATATATTGCAACATGATTTAATTATGACAAATAAAATGCAAGTTACTATAATTACTATATTTACTCACACATGCTTCAAATGTCCCAGGTGTCAATATAAGAGTCTCCAGTATTCCTTGAACACGAGTTACCAAATTTTGAGTGGTTTGTATCTCTTCCGTTGAAGGCGAGAGTTCTGTGTTTCTCTTAAGAAGTGCCTAGAACAAACAAATTCTATTTTAAAATCAAATATTAATATACAAAAAAATAAAACATTGACAACTGTTAACAATTAAATATAAATAATTTTATGCTTATTTATGTAGCAATAAAGTACATATTAGCATGACTTATTTTGTCTGATCACGGATTTTAATGTCTATGAAGATTTAGGTTAACCACCAGAATTAAAAACATTGACCGACAAAAGATGTACTTTAAAAACACGAAATAAAATTTGGGAGCTGTCTTTCTTAGGATGACCTTAACAGATTCATCTTTGATATACGATAGAATTCTGGAAAAATTAAAGTGTATTTGAAAATTTTTACTGCTGTTAAAAGAGTTTCATCCTGGGTGGGAGCGACTGATGGAAAAATGTCTTCAAAAAAGGTCAAGTCAAAGGGCAATTTTCCATTGTTCAACAGGCGCATTTGTCCGGAAGCGTGTTGATGAGCATGACCATTGCCCCTGTTTCTGCGAACACGTCCTCGTCCACCGGATCCTCCTCGCATTTTCGAAGATGTAAGGAATTAATCTTTTTCTAAAAGTAAATAGTTACCAATATTACAGGACAACATATACTTGCGTCACAGAATTAAATTTTTAATTAATGAGATGAAATGACAAATATGATCCAAATTTTTGTTTTTAGAAGTGAAACTTTTGGTTACCGGTTCAGAAATGTATGTATCTACGCTATTATACTGTATTCATCTGCTTCTCCAGTTCGTACTGTCGCCTGTCAGTATGTAAAACTCTGCAACTGAGTCGGGAATTGCAGATGAAATCCAACGATGCCAAGTGCATACGCACGGCTTTTTAGCGTGTATTATTTTGACTGTGTACATTCGGTAACCACATCGATGATTGGAATAAATGCGCAATGCTGCGCATTCGACAATTTCTATCTGCTAAGAACGCCTTTCGGTCCGCACAAACAGAGAACCTCAAAAAACCCAGTTCAAACCTCAAATCATGCAACTATGTAAGCTGCAAACAAAAATTTGAATATAAAGCGCGAGAGATTTGCATTATTATTTTCAAATGCATAGAGCTAAACTACAACTTTTTTACGTTACCCCAACTGTACTAATATGAATTTAAGTGCTGAATAACTATGAAATTAGTATAACTGCATTAGCTCGCTCTGAGCAAAAACGCAGTAAAATGGCAATACTAAAGTATTAATCAATGCAATTATTTATACTGTAGTATGGTAAATGAAATAATCAAAAATTTGTAAAAAAAATATATCAAATTTTTTCGATAAAACATCTATGATTAATAATAATGCAGTTTCGAGTTTGCTTTATATTATTTATTAGATAGTGATAGCATTTATTTCCAACGGAAACATTATTGTATACTGCACCAGCACAGTATTAATACGCAATTATTTTTTAGAGTTTTGCGGTTAGATATATGTTAATTTTTGCGTAGGTACTTACAATGTAATTAAAGGAAAAAGTCTCTAATTTTCATCACAATCACTTTCAGGCTCAGATCCGGTATCATCAATTGTGTACTCGTCTCTTAAAGGCGCAAAATTTGGTCGGCACATCATTAAATTAATCTGACTTTCATTACTTGTCGGTTTAAATATGTTATTTTTCTCATTGTCGCTGTAGTCCTTCCAGTTTGGTGATTTGGCACTTAATATTCTACGCCGTAGTGCTGAATCTGATTGGTAATCTTCTTCAGATGAATTACTTCCGTCTGAAAATTCTTCTTTAGCTAAGTCATGCTTTGATGCGCAATTTAATTCTTCGGCAAAGCTAGCTCCATATTTTTTAACAAAAGCTTCATTTTCCCGTTTGCTCATTATGTCTTTGACACCCACTAGAACTTGTTTCAGCTCACTCATAACAAAATTATGTGTAGCTTTGACTTCGCTTACATTTGGTTCCCATTCATTACTTTTTTCTTTATTTTCCATTTCGTCATCGCTTTCAGTCCTTTCTTGCAACTGATAAACTTCAAACTTTTCTGAGTGATCCAAAACATTTTTATCAGTAGAATTGATGTCAGATTCGTCTTGACCATGCTCATAAATTGATTTGGGGGCACCGTCACGATCGGTAATTTCGGATTCGTCAATTACATTAGTAGCTTCCTTAGATGCCGTACATGATTCAATACGATGGGTCGATATTTTCGGTACATTAGACTTAGCTTTAAGCATTCCGCTTACTATTCCTTCGTTCACGCTCGACAGTCTTATTAACTTTGCTAACATAACATTAGAATCGTTCATTAATGTCTGAATATATAATTGGCAGTCTTTAGGGCTCTCATAATTATTTGAGCTGAATCCGTTATCTGATTCCGAGTCCTGTGCGATGTCTTTCTTGAGTAATTCAACCGCTGAAGTGGCAATAGCATCGAATATATGCACAATTTCATTTCCAGTTTCATTCATTTCGATTGCATTTTTCCACAGTTTATATTCTCTTGAAAATTTATTGGCTATTGGTACCGATTCATAGCTTTCTAATTCTGACGTTTTCTTATTTTCATCGCTTCTAAAGACAGAATAACAAAAACGACATTTAAACGCAAATTACTGACTACATACTCAGGATATTGGTATGAAAAACAATTAATAATTAAATTCATCAATACTGTATCTAAGAAATCCAAAATTCAGAATACAAAAAATATCTCATGACATGAAAATAATTATTCAAACGATTAAACATTTTTTTTAAATAGTTACTAAAGAATTATAACTACTGACTTAATGCCTCTAGAGTTCCAGCAGACCAAAATTTTATTTTCAATTTAAGATGGAAAATAAGTGCTATAGAACATAGAGTGATTTTTTTTCTTTGAGAATAAGGCAAAACCCAATTTCATACCAACAATAAAAAAAAATGGCAAAGAATGTTATCATTACAAGAATTTTTTGAATTCATCCCAAGAATCTTGAATATCACTTCTCAGGTAGCTTAATTCAGTATACAGGTTGGAAAAGTAGCTATAGCTACAATATGACTGATAATGTGTTCTCATCATTTCACTATAAGCTATCCGAAATCCAAATTCTATGGTTGTACAAGCGGCGAGTTCCGATAAATTCTGTAAATATGTTATATTTATTAGTTCATAGGAAAAACATAGAGTACGTTAATTAAAAAACGAACCTACATTATAGATGCTAACTTTGCTTATTTAAACATATAGATTATGTGAATTAAAATGAGTATTTGACTTACTAGCAATTGTTCTACATATTTAATAACCGTAAATATGTTATTTTTATCAAGTCCATCTATGTTTAAATTCATTTTCTCTGTGCTGAAATTAAATCGTTTTTCAATATTCTTTGCCGTTAAGTACAAGGAAACTTCTTCATCGCTTAAATGAGATTCTAAAAACTTGCTACATGACAACAGAACTGCATGCGTTGAATGCAAAAATTGTTCTTCTGTGGGGTGTATAATTCTGAAAAAAACCAAAGAGACTTAACATAATTAAATTTCCAACATAAATGCTTATAATGTGTTCGGAAAGTTAGTTATTTACTACTGGTCATGGGTATAGGTACAAATGATTATAACTAAAATTAATAACCTTGTTCCAATTTGTTTTCTGAATTCAAATAATTGGGTTGCAATAAGATTTATAACTTTACAGCACTCGAGGCATTCGTCAAGAATTCTTTCGATTGGTTGTTGGGAATTCCAAAATCGATACAGTAACTTATTCACAGATTCATCTGCATAAAATCGTACCATTTTAATAGCATGTACAATCCAGCTCCATATTGTGACAGCCTTTTTAGTTGAACAGTTTCTAAATACATTGAACAGTAAACATTATGATCAGTTGTTACATTACAATTTTCACAACATTTTACATAAATTTTTCCGTCCATTACTTCAATGCCTGAATTTTGAAAGCCTATAGTAAAAACAACAACACTGAACTAAAAATGTTGTGACAATGGACATGACCTCACCGGTTTAGGGAATCGTAGTCGGGTTTTTTATTCTCTACGGACTGTAATTGTAGCAAGTCGTGTTGAAGGGACTCGTTAGCAGGAAACAGTTCAGTCAACCGTGTAAACTTTTCCACTAGAGTAGAGTTTCCAATCTGTAAAAATTACAAGCAGCATATATGTCACCGTCTCAGGGTATGACGTGAGGGGTCCGTTACCCGGCTAGCGATGTAGGTGAACTTTTATTTTTATTGTCAGTTAGGAGAAATATTTATCCTGGATGAAGTTCTATTAATTTATTGTTAATGCAAATTTGAATGTCATACTTATACATCAGGTTTTAAGCGACAGTTTGCAACGCGCTAACGTCGTAATGACCTAAGCATTGAAAAAATTGCTATAATTATAATTAATCGCGTATAAATATCTATTAATTGACAATAAAAAGTATACATTGCGACATAACGGAACTCGCAGGTCATAGCTTGAGATGGTGGCATATATATATCAAATCAACAATAATCACTAAAATTACAATATCTACATACAAAAGTAATGAATAAATTCAAAATTGTGTCCACTACAACGGCGGAACAGAACAAGTCAACGCATTAAATTTTGATTTGTTCATATAAGATGTTATGCTTCTTACTTTATAATTCATGTTGATTTAGTGTGTGTCGAAACTTTTTACTAACGAGATTAATGACCAGGCAAGGTATGAAAATGAATACCAACAAGATTTAGAAAAAAGACACGTACGTAATTAGCCCAACATCAGCCTATATTATTTTTAAATATTCAGAGCGCACTGCATGTTTGCCGAATTTGAGATAATTGAGTAGAAAAATAATTGACATTAATAGGCATAAAAAGTTGAATGTGATTCATGTGTAAATCGTGTTACAAATGACAAATAATAAAATAAATTGGTTGAAAAGAAGATTGACACTGTCCGACAAACTCCCTGCCTGTTGGACAAACCTGTTGATTTAAAATAGATTATTAAAGGTATGAATGCAGCATGTGGCACTGGCTAATTAGTAGCTTCAACAAACTGTAAAAACAACTAATAATAATCCGGTCTATTCTCTCACTTTCAAATACACATTTACATGAACTATTCTATTTCCCGCTGACATTTAAGTGTATAGCAATATTTAGACGTGTATTGTCCGGCGGTATTTCCATTTGAAAGAGTCCCAAAATTTTAATTACCAAAGTCCAAAGTTGAAGGCGACAGTTGGAGACATCAGAAACGTGTTCCGAATTTTCAAATAAGAGGTAAATTATGATTTAGTTTTCCCAAAGACAAATGAGTCCCATCAAGGAAATTCCTCTCTAATCCTTTCATAAACAGTTCACAATGTTTTAACTGTAGTTGTTGAAAAATAGTGAGTATCTTCATTGTTTGTCTGGCTTTTGTGGATTTTTTCTCAATTACAAAGAACTCGGTAAATTACTACAGTCAATAGTAAATATTGCTTGAGCATATGTGTAATGTGATGTGCATATAATTATGCTGTCAACTTCAACTACTGTATCCTTTTAATTCACAACTTGGGCATATACTTCATACGTGTGATGTGACTTTTACATGGGGTTTCTATATTTATTACCACAGTACCACTGTGTACTGTATGAATATATTATTATTGTTAAGATTATCATGAATATAGTGGAATCATCTATTATTCCACTAGCCTATGACGTCACTATCTCATTGCGTTAGACAAAGTCTTTAGTCTAAAGGTCAAGTTAACCTTACAATTTGCACACGCAGGGATATTTATTGCTACTAGAAAGATAACAAGGAAAAACTCCTCATTTTGAAACTGAAAGTACTAATTGGAAGCTAAACATATTTTTAAAACTATTTTTAAGTCACCAATTTAAAATTTAAAAAAGTTCAGGCCGGTCATTACTTACCGGTTTTTTGGTTGGTTTATTACTATAGTCAATAGTAAATATTTTATATTTACTTATTTTTTGTTGCACTTTTAGATACAATGGCAGACAAGAAACCAGTAAGTCCAATCAAAAACTTTTTGGCTGGAGGATTTGGAGGAGTTTGTCTTGTTGTTGCTGGACATCCTTTGGATACCATAAAAGTAAATATTTATCAGAACTGGTGTTTACATAAATATCCTGTTTTTGTAAAATAAATATATAATTGCGCTTATATTTCGGACGCCTTTTGTTTAGGAATAGTTTGAGAGACGGGGAATATCTGTTATCATTGACCAATTGATTTCTTTCAAAAGATTTGATAAATAGTCTTCATCTTCATTTCAGTCTTTTCTTATGATGTATATATTATTTACAATTAGTTTAAATAGTCCAGTCAGTAAATTAAATTCTTTAAATATGTAGCAGTTTGCCATTTTCGGCAGTTTAAGAATTTCAAAATTCAATTACGAGTACTACTTTAACACATTTAATGTAATAAAATTATAGAACTAGATCCTAATTGGTTTAGGATGCACATGTATGTGATATTACCTTAGTGTCTTACGATTCATGCATTGAAAACTTGCCAAACTTCCTCCGATACCTGTACAATCCAAAAGTGACCTTCCTCCCTCCGACCCCCCCCCCCCGCCCCTTACTCAGGTTAAAAATGGGGGCATGGGATAATTTTATTTTAATTATAATACGTGGAAGTACTTTATAAAGTACTATATTAAGTATTATATAAAGATCTGATAAATTTTGGAATTTATAAGATCTTTTATTGATGTGCTGGAAGTATTTTATATTTCAGAGAAGCGCAAGAAAAATTTGGATATTTAAAAGTTCATTTATTGATGTAAATTTATTTTATATTTACGCGAAACGAATGAAAATGCTGGGATTTAACAGATCTTTTATTGATGTTAAATAACTTTATATTTGCGCGAAGCGCAAGAAACATTTAGGATTTAACAGATGCTTTATTGATGTGAAAATACTTTATATTTGCGCGAAGCACAAGAAAAATTTAGGATTTAAAAGATCTTTTATTGATGTGAATGCATTTTATATTTGCGCGAAGCGAAAGAAAATTTTGGGATTTAACAGATCTTTTATTGAAGTTAAAATACTTTATATTTGCGCGAAGCGCAAGAAATATTAAGGAATTTAAAAGTTCTTTTATTGAATTATGAACAGTTTATATTTCCGTGAAGCGCAATAAAATTTTGGCATTTAACAGATCTTTTATTGATATGGAATTTTCCCACATCGCTCTGCCTCAACTACCTTCCTTCGGCACCCTTGTTACCGTAATTTCTTTCCCCACCTTCTCCTCCACTACCTTTCTTCGGCACCCTTTGTTACCGTCATTTTTTTCCCACCCTATCCTCCACTCTCCACTACTTTCCTCCGGCACCCTTATTTCCTTCATTCCTTGCCCTACCCTCACCTTTTATTTCTTTGGCGATTTATGTTTAAAAAACACAAAGGTTCAGTGGCCGCCTGCGGCGGCCATCATCCTCCGGCTGGCCTACCTTCCTCCAATCCGCGATTGCAGGATTGTGCAAGTTTTCCATACCGACGATTTTGTATCATAAAATCAATTGTGGAGGGGGGTGGGAATTATGCTTTCAATGGTCCATATTTTGTCATTCTCCGAAATAGTTAGGGCGGGGTAACTAATTCGAAGAATGCGGAATGTATTTAACTTTGTTTTTTGTTTTGTTATAACAGGTAAGACTCCAGACTCAGCCAGTTCCAGCTGCTGGTCAGTCACCTCTGTATACAGGGACATGGGACTGCTTTACAAAAATACTTAAACATGAAGGTTTTAAAGGACTCTACAAAGGCAAGTTCATTATTGTGATGATTTAATACATAAGTATTTTATTCTATATAGATACAGATTACAGATAAAATTTTTCTGAAATTACCATTCACCATATTAACGTGTTTTAATGACAATACATTAGCCACGAAGCGCTATATAGCTTTAATTCAACGATAACCAGTGTTTATTTGTTTTGTATTCTGTACTCTAATGTAAGAAGGCGTTTCTTGACAGCCAATAATTTTATTCTCAGAAAAAAATTCTGTAATAGCTTCATTAAAGAAAAATGTCACTGTAGTAAGGTTTCTCATTTTAGAAAGAAATGGGTATTAGACTGATTTCAATGATTTCCAGGGAAAATTCAATTTTCGTACTGCGACTGTTAGAAATATGATTTGATATAACTTTTTTTTCGTTTTAATTAATTTATCTGTCTATATACGTTAATATATTTTTATATGTATATCTATGTATATCTAAATAACGGGTATTGAGTGAAATAGAAAGTAATCATATCTTTAATGGACCAGGCATGGGAGCTCCTATCGTCGGAGTGGCTCCAATATTTGCACTGAGTTTCTTTGGATATGGGGTTGGTAAGCAATTAGTTTCTACAAATAAAAACGAAGAACTGAGTGCTTTGCAGATGTTTTTCGCTGGAACGATATCTGGTGTAATGACAACGGTTGTCATGACTCCTGGAGAGAGAATAAAATGTCTACTACAGGTAAGTATACCACTGTCAGGATTATTTTTTATTTAAGTATAAATTGACGAATTCCTCTCTCGAACCAATATTGTATAAACATTTCTACATAGGAAATACAGTTTTTAAATAATCATTACGATTATGATTGGATCTTCATACATGGAAAACTTGCGCAACTTCCTCCGACACCTGTGCGACCCTAAAGTTACCTTCCCGACCTCCTACCCTTCTCATGGAATCCTCGCCCCTTCTTCTGCCTCGCCACGCCACCGTTACCTGCATTTCATTACCTCGCCTCTTCTGCCTCCACTACTTTACACTGCAAATGTTTAGCGACCGCTGAACATTTGGATTGTTAATTTTTACCCTACCTTCCTCCGGCCGATCTTCCTTCCTCCGATCCGCGATCGCAATATCGCGGTTGATTTTCCATGTATGTCTTGCATGCCTATATCTTTTTAAGTTGGAAAACCTTTAATTCTAGTTTGAAACGCTAACCACGATGACGCTTTTAAAGTTTTGAAATGTATTTATTCTGTTCAACAATGAAAAACAATGCACTTTTATGACAGAAGATTACTTATTTTGTATTTTCAAGTAGCGAAGGAAAACTTAATGAAGTTAAAAATACAATTTATTTATAAAAAACATTTAATTGCATACACATGATTTTAAACATTAACAAACTTTTATTTTTTACTTAATTTTATTGGTTGAGTTAGGCTATTAGATTTTATGTGTTAGTAAATATATATTGCGTGTTTAGATTCAACAAGGACAAGGTGCTACTGTGAAGTACAATGGACCTGTAGATTGTGCTGTTAAGCTAATGAAAGAAGGAGGAATTCGAAGTATTTACAAGGGAACTTTTGCTACACTAATGAGAGGTAATAAAAATTTGTGTACTATATCTGCCTTGACAAATACATAAAACATCCCTTTAACCCATTCTTTGAGACTTCAAAAGTTTTGCCAGCTTAAGTGCCTTTTTAGATATCAAAGTAGAGCGATTATTTGGAATATTATTTCCAAAATGATGTTCCCTATTGCCTAGCGTTCGCGTTGGTTTCGTGGGCTTAGGAATAGCGTGTATTTTTTGTCTGGTGGGTCGTTGTGTGGTTGAAGTTTTCAACTGTGTGGTCGGAGTGGCCGTTGTCGTTTCAATGTGCGGGGTGGTCTCTGTTGTCTTTTTTTTACTTTCTTCTGTAGTGGTAGTAACATTTTTATCAGTCAAAGGTGTGTAGTTAAAAGTTGTCTGCTCAATTAATGAGGAGTTGTCAATATTAATGGTCGTACTTTGAGGTATAGGAGTTGTGTCAATCTTTTGAAACTCAGTGGTGGCATTAGTAACTTTCACAGGTTTCCGTACTTTCACTGGTTTATTTTGTTGTTGAATTTGTCTTTGAATTTCTTTCTTCAATGCCCATTTTGTCATATTATTAGTTACCAAATTATTTAGGAATGAAGGGGTTTGTGTTTCCATGTCTGTCGCTACTTTTTTCTCTGAGCAATAGCTCAATTGCTTTTTAAGTACTGTAAAGACATTTTTGTTTGCAAATTTTGTTGGAGTTTCGCACAAAGGGGATACTCTTCGTTCATATACGTACTTAACTTGAAATGTAGGGTGATTTATGTGACTGCACATACTTCCCTTGTCGTATTGTTTTTGGCAAAAGGTATCGTTTCTTGCGATGTAAAATCGTTTGACTTTATTTACTAAATCTGAGCTCCATTCAGCCATTTCACAAGAGCAGTGCCAAGGATTCATCTCTAATCGGATCATTTTTGCAGGAATTGGTTGGAATAAGTCGCGGGGCAAGGAAGTTAATTTGTTGTTGCTCAGAGTCACTTCTCTTAAGGATAATTGTTCGTCGAATAAACCAGGGGGAAGGAAAGTCAGTTCGTTGTAAGAAAGATCAAGTTCCATTAGAGAATGCAAGCCATAGAATGCGTCCATTGATATCTTTCGCAAAGAGCAATTTTTCATTATCAGTTTTTCCAATTTAGGGACTTCACTGAAGGCATCGTAGGATATTCTATGGACAAGACCCTGAATAGTTAAGGATTGTAGTAGGGGCATTCCCTTTAGCATTGGTCGTTCAAGAAATCCTATTTTTACATTAATAATGTCAAGGCGTCTCAAAGAAATTAAACCGTAGAAAGAATTGGGAAAAACTTCTAATTGAATCATCGGATCTCCAAGGAACAGTGTTTTTGTAGAATTCATAACTTCAAATGTGTTTGGGAATATTGCTTCGATTGGATTAAATCGGAAATCAGCAACTTCTAAATGAGGAAAAGGAGGCAGAGATAATTCTGACAAATGAGTTATATTATTATGGGTTACGTCTAGTTTTTGAAGATACAATAGTCCAGCGAGCCCAACAGTTTGCAAGTTCAAAATTCTATTTCTAGCCAGTGACAGGGCAGTTAGATTCATGGTAGAATAAAACACAAAATCAGGTAGAAACAGTAAATCATTGGCTTCCAGCAGAAGAAATTTCAAATTATTGAGTTTGAAGAACATATCCCAACTTATATCTTGCATATTACACCCAGATATACGAAGATGGTTTAGATTTAGTAAACTAGTAAAGCAAACTGCAATTTTGGGCTCCATGTTGTTTTGATTTATCAGCTTGTTCTCCTTTGACTCTGTTTTGTATATGCTGTAGGGCACGATCGGGTTTTTCTCTTCTTTGTCTGGTGGAGATAACAACAATAATTGAGAACTGATGTAGTTGCTAATTTCATTTTCTGTGTAGTTAATTCGTAGGAATTTGCTCATTGAGTCATGAACTTGATTCTCGACATTTCGTTGTAAAAGAATGACGTTTTCAAGATTAAGATATGTCAGGGTCTTGATGTTTAGAAAGGCATCCGCAGCTATAATAAATGCAGTTTTTACTAGTTCCTCGTTTTGGGACGTATATCCTTGCACCTCCAGTCCAACTAAAAATCTCAGGTTGTCAAAGTGCTTTTTTTCTAAAGTTATATTTCCCGATCCAGGGGCTTGTAATAAGGAAAGGACCTTAAAGGAGTAAAAAAATAATTTTATGTTTTATGTTTTTCCAATTATAATTACCATTACTAATTGTACATAAAAATTGTCTTATTAATAATCGTCTCAAATTTAATGGACTATTCTTACTTGTGTGGATGCTGGCAGACTTTGTAACATTTTTAACATCAATTTTGATGAGTTGCTTCTAATAATACAAGTAACTGTCAACATTGTGCCCTCTTGCATTTGTTGTTTATGAGCTGTCGGATTTTCCATCACCTGAATTGATTTAGACTCAATTTATCCCCTCTCATTTTAAATAAAATAAATTTTCAAAGTTAGATACTTATTTTAAATGCTTACCTCGTTGTGTTCCGTGTATGGATTAAAAAGCCTGTGTGCGTAGTCATCCTTTTGAATGCTGATGTCGTTTTCAACCCATTTCCATGATGCTAAATTGGAAAGATACTCAGGATAGCATATGCAGTCCGTAGGGCACACATCCACATTCCCATGAATTGAATTCTTAGAAAAATACAAATAATTGAATGAATTTTATTGTACAACTTTCCAAGAATATCATGGACTGGAATTTCAAATAATTTAAGTGCACTTTAAAGATGTAGTATTACCGGTAGTATATAAAAAGCGAAAATTACAAAAATAAATGTATAAGGTACCGTAAAAATAGGAAGAATCAGGAGGGAGAGGGATACAAAAATTGTATCCATGATGTATTGACAAAGAAAGGTTTCTTAGCTCAATAAATTCTTCTCTGACAACTCAAGTTTAAACTCTGGAATGGCGTGATACCGGAAACTATCCAATCTTTTCCTACTAAAACCTTATCTACGCAGCTTCCGTAAGAAGGATAAAAGTAAATACGAGTCAGGAATCATTGCTGCTTATATTTTCAGGCATACCACTTTTCGATAGCTTGCAATATGAGTCCATATAACGGCAGAAATAGACAACATTATCTACTCAATGTTATTTTTTACATAATTTTTTCTTGTTTGACATTGTATAATGCTACATTATATATGGCTTCTTCTTCTTGCCGTATAAAACGGTAGGTATAGCTAACTATCTGGATAACTTGTGTATGTTTAGAAGGTTTAAATGTTGCATAGCGAGTCTTCAGTTAAAAATCCTATCGTTTGTAATGAAAATTAACTCGTGTTTTAGTATTCCAAATTAGAAAAGTGCATAAATGATTTGTAGTCAATACATACTTTCCACCAATATACATATTACATAACACTTAGAATTTTAAGCCAATTTCTGCTAGAACTATGCATTTTCGCTTCGTTGCAGATTCGAGTGTACAGACAGTAGATATCTACTATTTAGATTCATTTTGTTCGTACTTTACTGAAGAATATGTACTTTGCATGTAATTTAATTGTCTGATAGCTTATTTATCTAATTTTCTGTTTTGAAGCCCAGAACCCTGAAAACCCCTTGCATATGATTATATGGACTTCCTCTCTGAATTATTTATCTTCTTTAACCTTTTCAACCCCTTTCACAGCTTAATAATTGAAATCCTGAAATTTTGTGATCATATAGACGTTCCAGCCAGTGGTATGTATTTTATGACTTATGAACAACTGAAAAAAGCTTTGGCCCCACCTGATAGTACTGCATTGAGCCCATTCCGGACACTATTTGCTGGAGGCATGGCTGGAATATTGAATTGGGCTGTGGCTATCCCTGCAGATGTGATGAAGAGTAGACTGCAAACAGGTATACAATATGAAAATGGGTTAATTTACTTCTATGAATCCGTTTTACATCTTGTTTCCTTTTTTTGCAATTGTTTAAAAATAATTATATGATGATAGCACCGGAAGGGACGTACCCTAGAGGAGTAAGGGATGTTTTTGCTCACTTGATGAAAGAGGAAGGACCTAAAGCCTTATATAAAGGATGCGTACCAGTTATGATAAGAGCTTTCCCTGCAAATGCTGCTTGCTTTTTGGGCTATGAAGTAGCACTAAAATTCTTAAATTGGGCGGCGCCTTCTCTGTGATCAAACTCCACCTTTAATAATTCGATATCATAAATCATTTTCATGAAAATTTAATAGCGCACATATTCACGTCAGGTTTTCATCGTTGTTGAATAATAAAATTATGTATTATGAACTTCAGCTCATCTCGACTTGATATATGTACCATAATATTTTTTCCTGTAATAAAATCTTGAAACATTTCTCAAGTCTTTATCTTACAATCAAAAGAAGTGTTTGTTTGATAGTGATTAAAACAGCATCTGATAATGTCAGTTATAATTGGACACTGCTTTATTATAAACTATTAGTGGTAGTTATAAATAACAAGATATTTTTAATTTGGTAATCTATGTCCAGAAGGCTTATCTTTAATTTTATTAATTATTGCAATATTTTAAATCTTTAACCCTAATTGTTAATATCGTGTACAAATATTATAACAAGTTCAGTAAGTTCTTAGGTATATGATTTGTAATATTAACACATGTGGGAGAGAGAAAAAATTCAATGGACAATCCTCTTGAATGTAAAAAGTTTCGAAAACAAGTTGCTGACTGCATCTGTTAAGAAACGAATGTGTTATAAATATATACTACGATCATCTAAATGGAAGACTGAATAATTTTAAAATATAATTAAATGAAGGGGTGAACAAATTGTGACATGTGTGATGGTTCGGTAAACATTCGAAATTTTGACAGTCGTATTAGTTCTCTTTTCACTTTGCAAATATTAAGTCAGACTCTTTTGTCATCTTTTCCTGGTCTTCATTATAAATATGAGCAAATGGCAATTCCATTTCTCAAGAAAAAATCATTACTGACTAGTAGTACATTATCATAGTCGTAATATTGAAAGCTCAGAGGTACACACAGGTCACTATCTACTTTTGGTAAGTATGGAAAAAATGTTACGAAACCAGCTATACAATAAAGCGTTCAAAACTTTGTTACTTACATATATAACATTTTAAAACTGATTGGTACTTAAGTTTTTGCTTATGCAGGTATAATTTCCATAGTAAAAAAGATACAAAAATTTTAAAATAAACCAGGAAGTAGTAACATTACATTCCATACAGGGCCAAATGTAAATGATGTTTTATTTTTGAATGCGGTAAGTTGACTGTATATTCTGAGATCCTCAGCATTGCTAGAATTAACGTTCCAGGTAGATCAAAGTCACAATAGAGTCGTCAGCACAAGCGTTTCAAACATCCTGAAGCAAAATGATGAACCTGAGCATAATACTAATAACCAAATACACAAACGGGTTTAAGCAAAAGCCTCCACTTTTATCTTAAATCCCGCCACTAAAAGACTAACATATCAATTGTTGCAATTAGAAATTAAAATACTGTCTTCCTTATGGAATGGATACAAACAGTATTTTATGGACAATTATGTACAAGCTTAAAAGTGCAATGGCTCTGTATTGACATAAGTAAGCAAACTTCTAGCAAGTCTACATTTTGAAAATCAATGAATTTTATAACTTCTCTGACGTAAACTGATTATTTTATTTAACAATAATTAAAGATTATTCGAGCAAACTGTATGTAAAAGCGAGCAAATAAATTTTTGTACAAAATTCGCCAAAATGGTATTGTACACTTGGGGAATAAACGACCCCTAACAATTATTTCAGCCTTCAAACGAATTTTCTAGAAAATTAGGAGGTCACACAGGAAATATTTTGCAGATTCGCTGTACTTATTTAGGTGTTTATATTTTGATATATCTTACACTTTGTCGGAAATTGATTAATTTACGACTTAATTTTTAGTAGCATTTAGATTTAGAATGTTTTAAGAAACTCTTCAGCGCAGATTCTGGCCCTTGCGTTCACAGCCAATTTCATTTCACTTATTTCTTTATCGATTTCTTCCATAAAGTGGATCACAAAATCAACAAGCTTGTGCTTGTACATTTGTTCAGTATGGAAATTAGTGATGAGGAAACTGATGTCGTATCCCTAAAATACATAGTGAGTCACATTAGACAAAACCTTTCATTTCGTATATCTGCTACTTGTGCATTGTGCAATAAATTAGTATTTAAAATATTAACCTCCACTGGCTTTCTCCTCAGCACGACAAAACTTTCGGCTCTCATCATCATGAAACGCATAAATTTGTGACACAGGATTTTTTCGATCTCGTCAGCTTGTTTAATAGCTATACTGACACGTATTGAGTTAATTGACGCTTCTATTAGTACTTTTTCCTTTTCATTCCTACTGATAACTACTGGATGCAGCAGTAATTCTCTACTGGCCCTGCATTTCATAAGAAAATAGTTATTTTCTGCATTATACATGAAACGATAATTTTTAAATCGATAGCAGTAAGGAAAAAAATAAAGCCTACCTGACTTCAACTTCAGGTTTATTGTGGCGTTCTACCACTTGGGAAGAGAAATTTTCCAGGCACATTGCAGCAGTTAGCGTGTGTCGAACCGCTGTTAGATACGGACGCAACGTGGCAGCCTGTTTTATTAAATCCATCATTACATATAATTGTATCATCCTCATTAAATGTGTGTTACAAATATTTATATCGGTATCTTAATCATGCAGTTCTGTTCTGTTACAATGGATGAGCACATCCTATGGACTAGAAATGTGCTCAGGGTATAAGTCACCAATAAAAATCATACCTTTCGTAGATTGACATTTCATGCAAAAGGTACTGAATCTACTGGAATCAGGATTCCGTCGGAAGGGATAGGAACCGAAACTATTGTCATTTACAGAAACCGGCAAAAACCGGAACCAGTAT
Organism: Tomocerus minor; assembly: GCA_009936455.2. NCBI lineage: Eukaryota > Metazoa > Arthropoda > Collembola > Entomobryomorpha > Tomoceridae > Tomocerus > Tomocerus minor. The sequence continues at coordinate 38,021 of JAAAYG020036265.1, forward strand.
TGCTATAAAATAAAACTTCCTTTTCAAGATGTTATCTAAACATTTAATATTAGCGGCTACAGAACACCTATATCAAATTTTTTGATAAACATAACCCCTGTTATTTATCTACAATTCTTTGGTGGAACTCAGGAATTCAAATATATTTATTGGTGCGTAAATCTAAATATTAGTGTACACCGGACCTCGAATTTCCTCCTAGTTGCAGAGGAACCTGATTATCCTCCGCCGATTGGGAAGGTTCGGCGGAGGATAGGAATGCCGGGAACCGGTTTTCCAGCCATTTTTAGTCCTGCCTGTCACCGGGAATGGCTCTCGTCTTCCAGTATAAGTTACTTGGCGTAAAAATATGAAACTCCCAAAAAAGCATACGTATTTTTAAATAAACGCAGATTTCCAAGAAATAAACAATGTCCTTTCCTAATTGTTTTGGTACAAATCTAGGAAAATACATTTCTCAGCTTACGTAGAATATGCGAGTAAAGTGAACTATAAAATACGGATTTCTTCCTGTGGGGTTCAAAGGAACTGGTCAGTAGTCATAAACTAATTTTGGTTGTTAGTTGTAGTTGAATAAGCAAGTAGTCAATAATAACTGATGACTCAAGACAAAAATTATAAATCCGAAAGAACAAACTCCAACCTTGCTAACTGCAATTTGCTATCTTAAATACTAATAATAAATTGCAGTATATGTCATATTAAGTCGTATCGTCACAAACACTCACATTCAATAATTCAATATTTGGCCAATTCTGGCGTTCCGAGGTTAGAAGTCTACAAATGATGACACTCAATGCCGCCTTGTGACTTACAACTTAGGAGGGGCAAGTGCCTCTAATTGTTGCAGCTTCATTGACTGTAACGTGTAGTGAATAAAACTACCATAAATAGGGGTTTGAATTTTATTACTACTTAATAATAGTTTATAGATGTCCGTGATTCATACTATTCGATGATTACAAATCAGGGGTGCATTTCACACATACTATTGTCATCAACTTTCAACTTTTATAAAACGCCCATAGTTCACGGATAATAGAATGCAAAAACCGGCTTGATTTTCCCAAATGACAATATCATATCTTAGAAAACAGGAGGAGGAACGGAAATTAAAAAATTGGAATTAGAGAAAACGTTAAATAATTAAAGAGAAATAGTTACCATTTGTGACGGCCTTGATGTGGAATGCAAAACTTAGTACTACAAGGAGGAAAACGGAAATGCTAAAATTTTAACAAGACTCCAACAACCTAAATCTAATTCGCCACACCCACCATGACACCTCTACTACTCCAATACAACTGTTCAACTACCAACTGAAAGTATCTCACGTACAGAACGACTCGGCAAATCTGGTTGAAACGTACCTCAGTCAACGCATTACACAAACACTCACATACGAATACTTACAAGTTACAACTTACAAAGTTACAATAGAAATTGTGTATCTACTAAAGTATCTCTCACCAACTAGCAACTAACTCACACAACAGCCACGCACAACTTGCAGCTTCTTCGGATACTCATTCACACCACCAACACCATCGCACGCACTATCATCATCGGCTATAATATTTCAGTCCACGTTGCCTATACACTAAGTTACTTTACAACCTGTAACGAACACAATAAAGAGTTGCATAATGGAGCTATAAAGTCTTGCCGATATTCACGATCAACGTATTAAGGGCCAAAGGGGCACAATATACTTCTCCATTCAGCTACGTATCCATCCATTCACATTCTGACTTAGTTCTTAGTTGTTAGGTCGAAAAAGTCACTTTATGCACTAATGAACCATAATCAACGGTTTGCAGAAATATTGGAACAAGTCTGTGTAATTAACAGTATTTTGTATTTTAGTAATAAAATAGTGAACAATGAACAGCCAAGTATTTTACATACTAAGTCGTTATGAATCTGGTCAAAGACATTAATACGGTATCATTATATATTAGCTCCAATGTCGCAATTAGCCCGAATGTACTCCAAAATTTAGAATAACACAGATAGGTATTCTGGATGCCTATGATACCTTTGTATGCTATTAGTTAATTTTGGGGCAATTCAGAAACTCACCAGTTTTACCGAAAGTCAATGAGGGGACCGTTTATATATTCCACTGCGCATTGGGATCACAATTCTCAATGTTGGGCATGAAATGTAAACTGCGTCAATATGAACTTGTACTATAAGCGAATCGGAGTGGTTGGTTGTTTGCCATCCTACACGCAAACGATGACGGACAATTACAGTAATGGCACGTTACTGCAAAGCCCCGGAATATAATAGTATAAAAAAGTTTAACAGTTTAACTACAGAATATTCTCCCGAGTCTGATTCTGTCAGGTCCGGAGCAGACAGGAGCTGTTTTGATAGACAGACTGACCGAACTGTTCTATGCAGCAGCTCCCGTCCCGCTCCTTGGAAGAAAGTTATACTTGGATATCTACAAGATAGGGAACTAAATAATGCGCCTTTTCACCTACTATTGACGAATTGGATTTTAGACGGAACTTGGCACAAATGCAAATGGAATCAATAAGGCAAATAACACAATAAATTTAAATACTGTGGAACAGTCAAATAAAGCAACCAATTGCCGTTTATTGACACGTATAGAACATTTTGCCGTGCTATGATCCTTCAAAAAAGTTAACCAGACCACTGTTAATTTCCTCTCTATGAAGAAGTTGTAATAATATTATAGTCGGTACATTGTTTCCAGCTATCTGTTATATTTGTTTCGGCTGAAAAGGTGGTGGACCTTGCGGGGAAACAGTCACCTTGGAATATTTGACATTTACATTGAAAAGATAGCTTTTTTCAAGTCCTATTTTGAGCGAGTTTATTAAAACTGAAAATCACAACTTGTAGGAATGGGAAAAAAGAAATACCACGGAGGTATCCGTTTAGAAGTGAAGCAAACTGAAGTTCAAAAATGTCAAAAGCCCACAAGTACACAAAGCCCTCGTAATACTGGTGGACTGCCAACATCTGGCTCAACAAAACAACCCACGTCTTCCCCCAGTGTCCCTGCTAAAACATCTCAATCGGGAATTGGTAATGCCGCAATTGTGGAATCAAGCGTTGGGGATTTGGAATATGAAAGTCCGTTGGAAAAGATGATCGTGAAAGTCAACGACAAAGTAAGACACCAAATAAATATTTAATATTTAAATGTACATAAAATAATTCTTTCCACTAAATTGATTTTACTGTTTTTTAATTAAGGAAACTCTGTTGGGGTGCATTGAAACTTGGGAAGCCTATCTGAAAGAAAGACATGAAATTCATGACGCAAATGTAAACGTATCTTACGAAGAATTTGAAAGTCTTATACGAAACAAGAAACTAGATTCCAATTTGAATAAATGCACTAAGTTTGTCAAGAAATTGGTAAGTTAAACGTCATCATATATCATAACTGTGCCCCAATAAATGTCATTATTTATTTATTTATTTATTATCTAGAGACAATACACAGAATCACAAAAGGCGTCCGTTGAAGGGGACATTAAAGTCTTGAATCTAACGAAGTATCTTAGTGAAATAGCTACCGCTCTTGTGGAATCCAAGATTAAATTAGGGGATCTTCGCGAGATTATTGGAGTTTGCTCAATGCTCCATCAAAGATATGCGGACTTTTCGGCTGCCTTGTTGGAAAACTTTAAACGAACTTTACCAGGAAAGAAAATAGATATGGTGAGCAGTTGGATTAATATTTAGCTACGGTGCACATAAAAATTAATCGTTAATTACAACTTGATAATTTATAAAATAATTGTCCAGGCGTCTTTCTCGGTGATAAAACTTACCGTGGATTTCCGAATTTTGGCTGATTTGATATTGTGCGGAATTATTTCTGTCAATGATGGATTTCCTCTGTTACTGACATCATTGAAAAACATGATCATGAGCCTGAGGGACGGAACCCAGTGTGTTGTTCCTGTTGTGTACTTATGTCGTGCCGTTGGATATGAACTCACTGGAATTTTACCTAAAAATATACGAAAGCTTTGTGATAAAAATAATGTTCAAATTTCTAAGTGTCGGACAATACCCGAAGACAAGAAAAACCAATTGGCGTTACTCCTTAAAGAATTCTACGCAGCTCAAACAAGATTACTCCTGAATGTAAGACTATCATTTATTTTTTTGTTCCATGCGTTATTGTTAATTGTATGGAACATTGCTAATAGCATAACAGTCTTTTTCCTTACTGACTTCTCTGAAAACTGAAAGTACTCTGTTTGCTAACGAATTCACTATTTTGTGCAAATAATATTATTACGGTTATCTGTGTTAATTCTTGTGTAACTTTTTAGGTTCATGAAGAAAGTCTTCATTCCGAAATGTACAATCGACGACTAATGAAAACGAAAGGAGAACTTCTGCCAGAAAGAGTGGAAACGCATGCTGAAATTACATCACGATTCGAAAAGTTCTTACTGAATATAAAGAAATTAGCTTACATATTGGATTTTGAAGTCCCTGAATTACGAACTTTACCCGCAGCCGGTAGAAAAATATCAAAATTTGCAATTACTACTTTCTCCATTTCTCTATTATCGAAAATTAGCTATAAATAATTATTTAATTATTATAGATCCGGATGAAGAAAAGGAGAAACCTTTAACTTGCGAAGAGGGACAAGAAACAAATGTTCCTGGCATTGTTTTCTTTGACGACGAAGAAACTCGGGCTTTCTACCAAGATTTCCCGGATTTAAAGTTGTACTTGCCACCTGTAGTTTACCGAGAGGCAGCTAAAGAGGTTTGGATATTCTGTTCTCTCGATATATCACTATACAGTTTTTGTTTCGGTATTTTTCTTCTCTATACCAAAATGTTCCATATATAACTCGTATAGGCCCATATAAATGCGACTTTTTTTTAAGAAAATTTTAATTAAAATAGAGATAAAATTATAGAATTAATATTTGTATACAATTTTCTATCAATTTACTTAATGGAATTTCATGACCAGGTGGAAGCTATGGCGGAAAGAGAAAAAGAGGCTTCAAATATTGATGAAGATGCTGAAAAGGCAGAACTAAAATCGGAAGAAATTTTGGAGGATCTGGTCGATACAGAAGAAAATGAACTTCCTCCGTCTATGAGACAAGGTTTTGCTCTTTCAGAATTTTTTTATCAGCTCACAAATTAGGCATTTGTCTAATCAAAACTAAGATTACTCTGTTATTTGTTTTCAGCTAATGAGGAGGAAAAGGAACTGGACAAGGAATTGAAACCTTCCTTCAAAACATATTTGGACAATCTAAAAAATTGTGTAAATCGCAATATGATTGACAAAGCAGCTTTTGAGTTCACTGAAAAGTTTAATAATAAACAAAATCGGAAAAAGTTGGCCAGGTAAATTTTATTCTACACGTCACATGTAACATCTAAACTAAAACGCTAATATGTTGTCAAATTCTATAATTTGCAGAACTATTTTTCACATTCCTCGCCAACGTGTTGATTTATTACCACTTTGGTCGCGGTTGGTTGCAATACTCCACCCTGTTATGCCAGATTTGGGTCAAGAATTGAGCTCCATGCTCATGAAAGATTTTCAATATTTGCTGAGAAAAAAACATCAAATATTTATCGAAACAAAGTTAAAAATAACAAGACTAATTGCGGAGTTGGTTAACTTCCGAGTTTTTCCTAAATCGGATGCTCTGTATTGCCTGAAGCTTCTGCTCATGGATTTTGTCCACCATCAAATAGAAATGTGTTGTGCATTTATTGAAAGTTGCGGTCAGTTTTTGCATCGTCATCCCGAATCGACAAGAAGATTTCAAATTTATTTGGTATTTAAAAAATAAATTTGAATTCAATAAGCATATGAATTAATTAATAATTAAATGTAACTATTTACAGGATGAAATGATGAGAAAAAAGAAAGTAAAAGCCCTTGAACCACGTTATTTGAATTTGGTTGATCATGCATACAATTACGTTATTCGACCTAAAGAAGCAGCTGCTCCTAAAGCAAAGAAATTGCCCACTTTGGAAGCGTACATCCAAAAGATTACTTGGTATGATTTGGAAAAAGATAATATTGAAGCAACTATCGACATTTTGAGAAGCTTAGAATGGGACACTGATCCAGAGGTAAATAATTAAACATAAAAAAAACAATACAAATAATAACCTGATTTGGCTCAACACAATAAATGAATATTTTTATAGACATGCCCTACGGTTGTAAAAGTATTAGGCAATCCTTGTGAAACATCGTACAATAGATTGCCTCATCTTGCAAGTGTAACTGCAGGACTTGCGGAATATAGGGTAAAGAATTAATTTTAATTAGTACCTAATATTATTATCTCCAGATGACAAAAGTATTAATATTCTTGTACTTTTATTCGATATTTTAATGAAAACAATAGAGCGAAGTGGGTGTGAAGGTGCTTGACAAAGTCCTGGAAGATATAAAAGTTGGCATGGACAATAATCACGTACAATTCAACCAACGGCGCATAACTGTTTGTGTATTTCTTGGACAACTGTACTTGTATCGTGTTGCCAATGGCATGCAAATTTTTACGGTGAATAAAAATTCAACATTACATTCTAGTTGCTCTCCAGTAATTATTTGACGAATTTAATTTTTAATGCAAATTTAAATATGTATAATATTGATCTTCGAAGACGCTTTATGATTTCATCACCTATGGAGTTAAAACTGGAAAAGTACAACAATTTCAGAAGAACAGAAAAATTATTGATCGCCCTGATGATTTGTTTCGTGTTCGGTTGGCATGTCAAGTCTTAAAAATCTGTGGGGAGTATTTTAATCATGGAAATACCAAAAAAACATTGGATACGTACATCAAATACCTTCAGGTAAAGGAAAATTTCTGATTGTCTATGGAATAATTTTGTTTGAACAAGCAGTTAACATTTATAAATGTTTATGTAGCGTTACTTCTGGTCCAAGCGAGTGCATCCGTTTTGGAAAACAAGACTTCGCTATTTTCCTCACGGAATTTTAGAGGATCTTGAAGAAACTATAAAACGAATCCGACCAAACGCAAAAATTTACAAAAGCTGGGATGAGGCTGAACTGGATGTGAGAGCTATGGAAAAAGAAATTGCAGATGAAGTGAGAGCTGAGTTGAAGTCTATTGGCTATGATGCTGTAGTAGCAATGGAAAATCTGCCTCCGGAATTGAGACAAATTATCGGTACAATTGTATACGAATATATAAAACCAACAAGTCGAGAGAAACGAAATTTTAATAATTATTTACTTTAAATAGAAAATGCAGCTGAGGCTCGAAAGAGTAAAAGTGAAACGGAGGCCAATTGGACAGTGGCCGGCGAAAGTGCACCTCAAGGAACAAAATTAGCTAGAGAAGCAAACCTACCAGTTGATGATCCATATCTGAAATATGAAAATACGAATGATAATCATATTAATGATGAAGAGGACGCAGCCTTTCTCAGGGAGTTAGACAGACTCTGTTCTCAGGTTAATTACAGTGCATCAAGAGATGGAGGAAAGCATATGACTTCTACTATTCCAATACCTTTACACATTCGCAACGACAATGTTGCCAAAGCCAGTAATTTGATTTTAACTTTTTGAAATAATGTCCTTTGTTTGTTTAGAAACTTTTGGTCGTTTTTTAATCTTAGAATTAATTCGTTTCCAGATACAGAGATTGAAGACCCATATGGAATCCCAGTGCAAGAGACTGTTAACTTTACATTAATTACCCGGAAAGGAAATAAGCAGCAATACAAGACGCTACCTGTTCCTGCTTCCAGTGACTTTGTAGTCAACTTAAGAAGCAGAGAAGAAGTAAGTTTCGCAATTCAAATCGTTCAAATTAAGCAACTAATTCTTAAGTGAGCAACTAATTTTTCTCTCTGACAGGCTGAACGCGCTGAAAAGGAGCGAGTGAAGATGATTACTCTGGGGATGAACGATCTGCAGGTTGCCGAAGAAGAGAAAGAGTTTCACGCTTCTCAGTACAACTCTGTAAGAAGACCATGTATCTGAGTTATTGGGTGTTTCTTTCACCAACGGTTAATGATATTGGCGTACAGATAATTCAGTGATGATGTAAATCGTTTGGGAACAGAGGTTGGCATTAAATGGACTCAAAATATCAAAGGCTCATTTTCCCCCTAACGTAAACGATGGGTCTTGTCAGGGCTGTAGAGGATAGTCACTGCTAATAGGGCTGCATCACTGCAGATCCTTTTCACATATTGAGCTCATATAAAACGGGGATAAGAGCTAGAGAAAAGTCAGGTTACATTTTAGCAGGAGAAAAGGAATTGCGACAGCAGGAATCGCATCTTTTCTCACGTTGAGTTCTAAATCTTGAGGATTGGAAAAAGGCAATGGTTGAATATCAGGTTTTGAAATATCTAGTCCTACTTTAACCTTTTCAACCCACGCATGAAAATGAAGTGAAATGTGGAATGAAAATATACTAAACTGGAGACAATACAAAAATAAACTTAACCGCATGCTATAGTTATCATAATTAACTCCACAATAGCACAAACCGAATTACATATCAACACTTTATGAAGACTTATCAGTTTTACTATTCTTTATATCCATCACATGTATTGTCAAGGTATTGGTTGTTAAAACATAAAATTAGTAGCACGTAGTGTAAATTTTCAATTGCCTTAAAGACCCATTCCGCTGAATTAGTGTAGTAACTTACAATGCCACAATTAAATTCAGTACGGCATACAGTGAAGTTAAAAATAGATAGAAATCCGTTTTAAGTTGGTAGGGGGTTAACTATTCATAAAAATTAATTTAACCCGGAATTTGATGCAAATTTGTAACTTACTTTTCTAATTTTCTATGTGAAGTATTGCTTATAATTCCCTAAGCCAAGCATTTATGATTTCTCTTAGTTTGATTTAGGGTGGTATTAATAATAGCGACTTTGGATGCGACTGTCTTTGTCATTCAACCAAAGTATATCTGGGCAGAAAAAAGTCAATCCCTGCAAAGTAATGCCCATTCTTTGTCAAGGGCATTTACGGTTCAGCTGTAGTTGTAACAGATCAGGTTGGACATTGAAAACCGGATTTGCTTTTAGCCGCCATTATTATCGGTACCGTTAAATCATCTTGTACTGGTATTTTTTGCATGAAATAATTATTATTTAGATTTTTTCTGAATTCTCTGTTCCCTTACCATTGTAAATAGCTTGAATATTCAGTATCGGGAACAAAATTCTTCTATCGGGTGGTTTGGATACATGTAGTTAATTTTTCCTTTAAAATTGGAATGCATGACCTATGTAGATCACTTGTATTATTGTTTCTAGTTGTTAAGCCTTTGGCTAAATTAATTGGGCTGTTCGCAAGTTTGTCCAATTATCATTGGATTTACTACTGTCTTTTCCTAAGATATCCACATAGAAGTTGGTAATAGACCACCAGTAATAGACCTTACTTCAGCGTCATTGTTGAAGAATAACATTCGTTGCAAACTGCATACCTTCCTGTACTTCAAAAAATGAAACGATAAAGTGAAAAAAAATAACAGATTTGTAGCGATTGAAGAAAACGAGATTGCTTGAGAAATATGAACAATATAAGTCACTTAGAGTGTCGAAATTTATCAATATTATATGTACCCAGACCCAGAAATGGCAGACGAGACCAATTTTTGGCTATTTATAAGAAATTTTATGCTCACATTTTAAAGTTTCAACTACCATTTTAATACTAACATTTCAAATACTGTAAGAAAAAATATGTACAAGTAGGCTTTGTATTACTTATAAAGGCAGTTTTACAGGATCATTGTTTTATGTCATTTTAGTATACGATATTATGATTCAATTTTTAAATATAATTTTCATTATTTATGTTATCATAATTACTTATATTTTAAGGTATTAATTCTTGTTTGCAACGACCATCCAGTTCAGGAGATAATAATACCTTAGAATAGAAAATTTCGACCCTTAAAGTGCAAATGAATTAAAAATTTAGGGGTGCCCAAGAGTGGAACTACGTTATGTACGACCTGTTAACCAATAATACCTTGTTTATTTTTGCGAAATGCCAATTGCTTCGCATGTAGTTTCATTATCATGCAATCTTCAATGGAAATCAATAAGTATTTACTATTAAAAGCGATAGATCAAATAGTATTACAGCTACCCAGTTTTCCTATTAAAATCAGGATCATTTTGTCAGGTTACCTCAGCAATTTTTAAGGCAAAGGTTGTTGCAATCACATCACTTAAAATATAATTGTAGAATATACAAAAAGTGTATACGCAGAAAAGTTTGGACAGGATTGATGAGTTGAAAATGATTTTTTGAACGTATAGACAAGGATTTGAGTACACAAGCCAACTATTTTTATACGAACAGGCAGTAAATTGCAAATAGTGGATGAGAATATATGTAATTGCATGTTGTATTCGTCAACAAAATTTTAAAACATTTATTTTCAAAAGGTTAGTGTAATGTTTAGTTGTTACTATTGTTACTATTTAAGCAACAATTTATAAAATTATAGCCCGGCCAAGTTATACGACTATTAAAATTAGTTATCTTGTAAGTAGTATGAAGATAAGTGCCTTTCTAGGAATACAATTGTACAGTAAAAATATGCTTACAGTAATCTTATATTAAAACAAATTAAGGTGACAAATAGTAGATTCAGGTTCTAGAAAAAATTGTATTGCTTCAATAGAAGTGGCCTTATAATTTAAGGTTTGCCAATTCGGTACAGCAATCTGCTAACATAGTAAAAGATATGTACAGTCGGCTCAAAATTAAGAGCTAATAAATATGAATTTGGCGGTTTTATAGATGGTTACTACAGGTTTATTTAT